>JAWDEX010199598.1:0-11698 GCA_035221805.1 Trichilia hirta
ATATATTAATTAATATATTATTTATATTTATATATCATTAATTTATTTTAATCAATTAATAATTGAAATTTATTTTAATTTATCACCTGTACAATCATAAAAAAGCCAGATACTCGAACTCATTATAGAGTTCATTTCAGGTCAAAAATAATAATTGGTCTTTCAAGATTCACTGAAGTTATTGATTTAATTCTCTTAAAATTTTAAATTTATTAGCCTAATTTATTTCACATTATCAAAACTAATAGTAAAATTACCTTATAAATTAGGTTTTATAGACTAACGAATCAAATTGTGTAGATGACCTATTGATTTATTAGAACGAGAGTCAAATTTTACAGTCGATTTATAGAAATGAACAATTGCTAAGTATGCAAGGAATCAACAGCCTATCCGATGTTTTTTCCTCCTTTCATCTATTTGTATGAAATCATAAAAGAAAAGAACAAAATAGTAGTTTAATACCTGGCACTTGGAAGAACATCAATGGGTGACGATGATGACAGCAATTGGAATAACAGTGGAACAATAGCAGCTGGAGGATGACGATGACAATAGTAGCTGGAGGATGATGACGATGATAGCAGCTGGAACAGTAGCTGGAGGACAACGACGACGATAATAGCTAGAACTGCAGTGGCTGAACAGTAGCTGAAGGACGACGACGACGACAGCAATTGGAACGGCAGTGAAAGAATAGCAGCTAGAGGACAACAACCGCAGTGAGTGAATCCAAATTTGAGAGAAAACGACTTAGGTTTAAGAAAATAAGGTAAAATTAAAATAAATTTTATTTATGTATAATAAAAATCGAGTATCAAATAAAAATTAGTACCTGATAAGACAAGACCAGATTCGATTTAGTTTAAAATTGAATTTTAAATTTAGAACCTAATCTGGTCTGAATTAAATAAAGATTTAGTTTATTGGGTACTGAATTTTTGGAACCGAATCGAGACCCAAAAAATTTAGGTATTTTGAACATTCTTATTTACTGTCTCGAAAAGTTAACTTAATGTTGTAATTAGATGAAGTTTATGACATTTTTATGTTATACAATATACATACTCTCTTTTATTTATTTAATTAAATATGACATTCGTATAATAATTCTGTTAGTCTGAGTAAATATATATATATTTGGAGTATAAAAAGACAGAATTGAAAAAAGTGAAGTATTTGAGAAAACGAAAAGCTAAATAAGAAGGCTTAGGTAGAATTACCAAAAAGTGAATGAATCAATTCATGATGCCTTTCAAGACAAAAATCAAATGGAGGATAGGAGTCACCTTCATCTACACGTCGTAATGAAATGATTGTGCTTTAATTAGACAAAGGGTAGCTAGGGTTGGAGTCAAATTTCAAAATACTCATGCCTATCCACAGCTATTCTCTCCGTGTACCATGATTTGGTATAAATGAGCTGCGGTCAGCAGTAGTCACAAAATTAATAATAAATATCAGATTCAGACGATTTAAATCCCGTGCCAAAAATGGAGATTGGAGAGACAAGCTTTCGTTCGGAGCACAATTAATCCATAAACCAATTCCGACCAAAATTAGTTTCATCACAAAGCCCGTCACAATTAAAAAATGGGTATCAACTTCCACAATACCATTATACAAAATCCGAGTCCGAGAGGACAAAAACTCTTACCAGGGACTCACCAGTTTGGGTTTTAGATAATCATCAGATCAAGGGCGGGGACGAAGATTAGGGTTTTAGGTTCATGTCCGTTCCCCACTTGACTTTAAATTTGTTAAAAGGAATTTGTTGCAAATTACATAAATATTTCAAATATCCCTAAAATCATGGCATGATTTTTTATTTTTAAGTTTTAAAATTCTTGACTATAAGCTTATGATAGTTATTAAAATATTACAAAAGTTAGAAGTTTGTTAATTTTGATCAATTAAGTCCGTTAATTTTTTTAATTTCTTTTTGTTATAAGATAAAAAACAAGTAAAATGTTTTACTGGGAAAATTGAACGATAAGAGCTATAATTTAGATCTACTAATAATGAAAACACTCAAGATTTATTAGTGGAACTGACGAAAAGACATTACAGGAATCAAAATATTATATGTCGTAATTAGTCTGGTTAGCCAACTCTTATATATATATAATTTAGATCTACTAATAATGAAAACACTCAAGATTTATTAGTGGAACTGATGAAAAGACATTACAGGAATCAAAATATTATATGTCGTAATTAGTCTGGTTAGCCAACTCTTATATATATATATATGAAATGTATATTAAAAGCCATGACATGATTTTTTTTTTTTTTAATTTGTTTCTAAAAATACAAGCTTATAATATGTTTTGAAATTTACTTTTTTTTTTTTAATTTTTTTTAAATAAAATTTTCTAATATACTTTGACTTTGTGAATTAAACTTCAAGAATTAAATTTATTTACCATTTTATAAACTTTTTTCAATTAAATTAATAGACATTAAATTTAATCTAAAATTTTAAGTTTCAAGATTAAGTCTCAAAATATTATATTTAAGTAGTTTAATATTATTATATAAATATTAAATTATGAATTGGTTAAAAAATTTAAACATAATCAAACCATGAGATCCAGCTTGTTTAAATATTATATTGAGTTATTTTAAAAGTTTAAAAACTTAAAATTGAGAGTTTAAATAATCTTGTGACTTAATTATGGACGTAAAGTTTTTTGAGAGGAGTAGAAAATTTTAATATTTTAATTTAATACAAATATTTAATAAAATTAAGACAAAGAATTGGGACAATTTTTTTTTAAAACAGGAACCTCTCCTTTTCAAAACGGGGAACGCACTGAAAACAAAATTTCCCAATGCCACTACTATTTGGAGACGTGGAATTGAGTTGCAATATTCTTTAAAAAATAATATTTTTTTTATTATATCAGTCTTTAAATTATTTTAATTATAAGCTAGTTTATTTCAAATTTAAAATAGATCACTTTTATCAAATTTATTCCGGAGAATATTTTATAAGAATACAAATTCTTATATATAAATTTACGTAGTGTAATAGTATTAAATAATTCATATTATTTATTTTTATTAATTGTATTAATTATATTATTATACTAATTAATTTGAAAACAATAATGTGTACAAAAATATATGTATCCCTATATACTAATCTATACATATTTAAGACAAATTTTGAGTAACTAGTGGTTCCAATAACACTCTTGGTTAGTTATTAGCCATGGATTTGGGGTAAATAATTAAAATCCATCAAATAAGTGTGATAGAAACTACTTCTATTCTATTAGTTTCCTTAGCAGATATCCAGCAGAAACAGTGGAAAACGTAATTGGATAGAACCCCATGAAAATAAACACAGACAATAATTAATTAATGCCCACAAAATGACTCCTTTTCATTTCTCTGGCTCTATCATTTCGCCTATAAACTCCTTACCGCACAGTCAAATTTAATGGACCCAAAACTATGCACATCACATACACAGAAAACTCAAAAGCTCGGAGGAATACAACATGGGTTCCACGGCTTCCGATCTTCAACCAATTCATGTCGTTCTAATCCCTTACATGGCCAAAGGTCATATTATACCAATCCTCCACCTAGCGAAACTCCTTCTTCGTCGCTCAGAAATCACTGTTACTGTCTCCACCACTCCGGCCACCCGCCCGTTTATCCAAAAGTTTCTCGACAGTACCACTGCATCCATCGTCGACATCCCACTTCCGATAAGTGCCCAGGAAATTCCCACTGGTGTCGAGTGCACCGATAAACACCCCTCCAAGTCGCTCTATTTTCCGTTCACCAGAGCCACCAAGCTCATGCAATCAGAGTGTGAACGGTCGCTTGAGATTCTGCAGGCAGTCAGCTTCATGGTTTCGGATGGCTTTCTTTGGTGGACTTTGGAATCTGCTACAAAGTTCGGTTTTCTGACTCTGAGGTTTTCCTTTTATGGTATGAACAATTATGCTATGGCTGTATCGTTATTATTTAGCTTATCACACGTAAATCAAGTATTTCGGAAAATAGGCATTCAAGTCCCTCTTAACTTTTCGATGCACTGTATTCATGCGTGAAAAGGAATTCACTGCTTGAAATTTTACGGCAGGCAGTAAAAATGTTAATAGTTGCCGTGCATCACACATTAAACGTGCATGCACGTGCTTATATATTTAGGTAGGGGTAAACAAATTTAAACTGATGAACCTAAATTTATTTAAATTACTTTGTTGAATGGGCTTGAATTAATTTAAAAAATTTTAAATTTATTTTTGAATTAATATTTTCAAAATTATTATTGTCAGTTTAAATTATAGATTAAATTAATTTTAAATGATAAATTATTAAATTAAATTGTTTAAATAAATACTAGATATACTTATTATTATGATATTATAATATTAATATTATATAATAAAATAATATATTAATTATTTTATTAATATTATATGATAAAATAATATTTTTATTATTTTAAGATTAGGTCAAAAAATAATTTAAAACCTAAAATTTTATCTTTTATATTTACTTTAAATTAATAAATTATTTTATTTTAAATTTAAATTTAAATTTTAAATTGTGAATTCAAATAGCATCTATTATGATTTATGACATATTATTAAATAGAATAAAATTTAAATTATAATATTTAAAATTTTATTTTAAGTTGATCCAAATTATAAATGCCCATCCCTATATTTAGATAACTTACTTTCAAAAATCAACGACAATAATTTCCCGCATAAATATAAAATATATATTTTTATTTTTTTCACTATTTTGTTATCATAATTTCCGTGCACCAAGACCTTTCCCCCTAATAAATAATCAAAAAAACCGAAAATTTTGAATTTGATCAGGACATATGTCTATAAGTTAAAGAAAAGAAAAAAAAAAAAGGAAAGTTACGTAAAATATTTGAGAATAACTAGCAGTATTACTTTGAAAAACTCAGTTGCACTCCAATTTATTTTTAGCACACTTTCTTATAAAGTTTTTAGAAAACTCAGTTAATCTCAAAATTAACCTTATTATAGTATTGTTATTTTTTTTCCTATCATGTTACCTTATTATAGTTCAAAAAACTTGACATGTGATATGATATTTTAACAATAAAAATTTAAAAATAACAAATTTATTTATCATAGTATTTTATTGTATTGCATCATTTAAAATAAAAAATTAAAAAAAAATTGGGATATATAATATTACAAGTTACAAAATTGCACCAATCAATCAACATCCACAGTCCCACCTTCTTTTAGCACATCCTTCCTTTTAATTCTATGAAATATAGTTCTGCTTACATTACTAAAATGGTCAAGTCAGGTATTTCATTTATTTAGGATCTTCACAGCACGAACAGCCAGCCGATGACAATGGCCTGGGCCAATTACAAGAGACAAATTTATAATTAAATAATAAGAAAAGAGATCATTAAATTACAAATGGGTTGTTATCTAATAAATGAAGGACAGATGGGTAAGGATCCAATGACAGGCATGGAAGCGGACAAAAGTTAGTCATGAGGCAACTTGGACATACTCGTAAACCAAATTGTTGTTACTCCAATTTTGTTTGTTATTAAGCTCAAATGAGAGTAATAAATATTAAATATAATAAAAAATTATGGGTTCAGTAAAAATTAAAGTTACCAAATTCTACTTTATAGTTAAAAAGTGCAAAATTTATTTTTTATAATTTACCAATCCTTTCTTAAAAATAATAACCAAACAAGCTGGTATGCAAAACAGTGACGGTTCCTCAAATTCTTAATCTAATACTGCAAAACATCCATGAGTGCCAAACGGCAGACTATACAATTGTATATTTCATTCAGCAAGCACCTATTCGATCATCCTAAATATGTCCCATCGGATGGTTTCAAAATCCAGAACTCCATCTAATCTAGAGGATAAGTGAATGAATCTATGACTCCTAGCTTCCAAGTAAGTTGTTTACGATTTCAGTATTTATTAGAGGAACAAAAGTGTAAATGACCATTCAACATTTTAAGCCACAGCACCCGATGGCTGCAATCAAATCGTCTATATATGCAAGGCATAATACAATCTGCAACTGATTTCTTCTAAACCCAATTACAGGATGCTAAAACTTCAAGTGGCAAGTTGACATTTAAACATAGAATTCAGTTACCAATAAGTGCAATCTGAATTCACAAACAAGGGAATGTATGCTCGGGATCTAGTACACCACTATCCAATCCAGAGTTTGTCTACCATAAAGCAAAATGACAAGCAATACAAACAGTGGGGTATGAACTTAGCTCTTCTGAGTGTTGTTTTCCAGTTCTCTTCTCAGCTGCAGGGAGAAGTCATCATTCACATCATCATCATCCCAATCATCTTCCCATTGCTGAGTTGTCTCTTTTCCTTCTTCCTTTTTATTCCATTCTATCAGCAACAATAAACCAAGTCACAAGAAGTCAAAGAAAAAGTGACATGCTTACATCTATAAGATAGAAGACGAACTCTTAAACATGCATATTCAACAGTTCCAACATGCTACATGAGCAGTTTACTATGTACAAAATGGATAAAAATTGCGAAGGAATCAGCAGTTGAAAGTATGCGTATTTAAGTGTGTTGCCAGGAACTCGAGACGGGTTAAGAGGGGAAGTGACAAACTATAAACTAATCCAACAAACTCCAGATCCAGGAGACAAAGCTTATCAGCCTCTCAATATCACACAATTAATTGATATGTTTCTGCTAAAACAAAATGGCGAGTGCCCCTAAATGCGCTAGAGCACATCAACCCTTCATCATACCAGGATATTACCATTATTCAAACAAATAGTAAAATAAAAATAACAGATTTAAGCAGCTGTACAACTTTTTTTTTTTTGAATTATTAGTATATTACAACAAGATGGAATCTAATACAATAATCAGATGGAAGTTGGGATTGTAAATATTACAAATATAAGTACAACCTGTATACAAGCACCCCTATAGGATCAACCAAGTTCTCAGAAATATTATGGATGTGGAGGCCCTCATAGTATGTAGGAGGGTTATGTAGGAGGGGTGGAAGATAGAACATACCCCACCTATTTTGGGTGTGGGTGGTGTCCTGGCATTGCTAGAACTTGGACATAAGACCTCCAACTTGGAGGCTCATGCTCCCCACCACCTTGGCTGAGAGGTGGTGGCTTAGAGGTGGTGCTCTCTACGTATACCAAGGGTGTAGTGAACCAGGTGTCCAGAAAAAAGACAAACAACAGGTAGGGGACAAAAGCTATACAAAACCAGTAAAGAGCACCCAAAAATAATACGAGAAAAGTGTCTTGGTCAAATTAACAAAACCTGTTATAAGACCATGGGACTTTCTTCCCCTTGGATAAACAATTTATGGGAGAAAAAATTAAGTCATTAATTAGTGAAAGACAAACAACTTAACACTTACATTCAAATATGAGTAAAAAATACAGCATCATTAAGACTAATGCACTTACTGCTATTCATAAAACAAACGTAACCTACATCTGCAGCATAAAACATCCAAGGTATCCATGACACACTACCGAAGAGATTAGAAGGATGAGTAGCATTCCAAGTTAATTATGAGAAAAATTACGCCACAAAAATCAGATTAATATGTTTACTTTATCATTCATTCACTAATCTACTTCACCAAGCCAAGGCAACACTAAAAGTCATCTCTTACTATCAGCCATTCCAATAAAATCATTTCAGTATTCCTTTATCCCCAACCTACTAAAGCTGCCAGTAGTAGTACCTCAACAAACAGGCTTCCCAAAGCATGGATCCCAATCCCATATATTGAAAATCTTTTTGGGTCACTGTATAAACCACCCTAGCCTTAAGAACATTCTCAGATTCCTCACATTAACCCCCAAAATTTCTCATTCAGAGAATACTCTAATATGCACCAAATCAATCCTCCTCCTAGAAATTCATGTTTCTCAAACGGATGTGTTTTCTTAATCATAATTCCAGAGATACGTTGTTTATCAGTTTGTCATTCATTAAAAACTCCCCAGTATTTCAAGGAAGTAATTATAACCGTTCCATCAAAAGCTAATATCATCACCTAAAAATTAAACTAATAGTGGACCGAGTAAATATAATACTTGACAACATCATAACCCAAATTGTATACACATAAGAACTATTATCAAATAAATACCAGAAATTAAAACCAAAAGAAAAAGGAAAAGACCTTCATTGATCTCAAATTCTTCAATCTCATCATCACCTTCGAATAAATCAATTTTCGGATCCTCGGTTGGTACCTTGTTTTCCTTCTCCATTTTGTAAGCTAAAAGGACCTGAAATAATCAAGGTTACTTGCTGTTTCAATATTTCGTTAACCTTAATTATAAAATAAAAAGGTTCACAGTAAATAGATTTCTAACTAAAAAATCGTGAGTATCCAAACGAAACAGAGAAACAGAAAATAGAAAGTAGTTTCTAACTCTGCTAAATGACTAAGAAGTTTCAATGAGGCGACTCCGCCATATATTGTACCGTACAGGCACGGCCTTCTTTTAGAGATTGGGCATGAGTCGGGTGACCTGCTCAGGCCACAGCCCACTTAGCCCGTTTGGAGCATTTAAGAGTTGGTCTGGAAAATAGGCCCAATGTCGTTGAAATAGGTACACACTACTTTTAATTATTATAACAAACGGTAACGAATGTACTTCGGCTGTAAACTATTAACTGAGGATGTTATAAAATAAGGAAAGAGGAAATCAAGACAGAAAGAGGGGAGAGACTTTCATATTCTTGTCAATTGAATTCGTAGCCACAAAAGCGTCCTATTTATATTTACAGGAGGTGACAATGGCTGACATATAATTATTGTTAATGTTGATATTTAAATTTTTTTAGAATAAAAAATTTAATATATCATACAAATTTTATGATTATAATTATTCGATCAATTAAGAGAAAGAAATTGTTATCTCAATCAAAAACTTAAAGAATAGCATCTAAAATAAAAATAAAATGATTAAAAATAAAGCTAACAGTATATAAACTTTAATGTTTAAATAAGTGATTGATCAAAAATTACAAAACATAAGAAAAAATAAAAAAATAGTGTGTTTGCTATTTTTACTGACATGAATTATTGGTTTTGGGAATATATTAAAGCAAGGGGGTGGAAAGCTTTTACTTCTCTAAAAGGTGCCAAAAGGTTCCTCATTAACACAGTGAAACATGTATTGATAGTAGCCTTCGCATGTGTGAACATTGAAAAATGAGAGCTCAATTGGACAAGATGCGGCTGGTATAAGCGGCCGACAGGTTACTTCATTATCATCACCTGTTAAAATAAAGTGATGTAATAAATGCCTGTAGTTTTTAAGATACGACGTCCTAAATCTTAAATGTGATAGGACGTTCCGTCAAGCCTTAGGGAATGCGACTCGATTTTCTTTTTAAGTTTCCTTTTTTGTTAGATATGGTTGGGGTCACCTCGAAAAATTTGGGGAACAGGCATGGGGTCGAGTTGCCAGTCTGCACAGAACATATGGGACTGGTCCACGAAGGGACAGGTCTGAGGAAATCCATTAATATAAATCCCCGAAGTTTCTGTTTTCGTGAAGAGAGAGTAAAAATTTTAATTTCCTGAGACGATCCAGGGAGTTCAATTTGGATTTTTTAAATGTTGACATAAATTGTGAGCCGCTAATAGTACACATTTATTACAAATACACTGCTCCCTGAGGATGGATATTTTTTACTTTGTGCGTTATTTTAGGTATCCATCATTTCATAGTGATGTGGTCAGATCTTAGCCCCTGGTCTGGTGATTTTTGAAATCTATTGCACCGTTTTATTGTCTTTAGGCCTACTATAAATACCATTTATTTATCACATTTCTTCTATTCGTATACCGTCGATCCTTTGCTGTAAATTGTTTTTCCTAAGTTGGTCATTCGCTGCTTTCTTCACTTTTAGCAATACCAAGCCCTCGCTTGTTATTGCTTCTACATCTATCAACTAGTAAGAAATTTTCTTTTTTTGTATTTTTCTTTACATATTTGTCATTATCGCCTGGAATGTGCACCCTTCGCCCGCAAAAGAAGAGTGTATCAAGAGATTTTGTTTTAGAAGTGAGAGGGCTTGAGGTTCAGTTTCGTGTTAGTGAGTAGGGTCCCAAGGCTGTGAAAATAGAAGCAATGTTTAAGTCTTTTGGGATATACTATAACCTCGAGGCTAACAAGGCCGATTGGCTTCAAAAAAATAATAGACCCATATCTTGGTCATCCTAATCAAGTATTGTGTATCTATAAGAGATGAGTTTTAACAGTGAGAGCATTGAAGTTATATCCCAAGGTCAGTTACCTTGGGATATTGTTGAAGTTGACCTTAAGACAAGTTCGTCTTTAAGCCTAAGTGACGACGGGTCTACCACCTTTTCTATTTCTCTCCCCAAGCCTAGGACTAAATATCGAGGGAAGAGCGAGATCTCTCATTGTACTAGGACACCTATGAGGTAGACAGTTTAGTGTTTATGAGAATTTTCTGAAGAGATAAAATACCGAGTTGATCCTTTCTTGGAGAAATGACCTTCAATAAAAAACTGTTCTTGCTAGGGGTGAGATTATCGCTTTAGCCCTTCTTTACCACCTTGTTAACCCATTTTCAGATTCATCCATATCAGCTTGTATCGAATAATTGAAAAATCTTGGTTAGACTTTATATGTCGTGGAAGAAATATTTTAGCAAACTACCCAGCATTTCTGAGATAGTGCATATTTACACTCTAAGAAAAAACTCAGGGTTAAGTTTTGGGTGATATCACCTGCAGACCAGGTCAAGGACTCTCAATCTAGTAAAAGAGAATCCTTCTAGCAACAAATACTAGAAGAATAAGTGATTCTTTGTAAAAGACGAGTGGGGCCTTGTAGCCAAGGAAGAGATCCTAAATTGATTCGAGTTAGCTAAAGCATTGATAAGTCCCTTGTTCTTGATCTAGAATTAAGTGAAAGGATGACGTCATTAGGAGATATTATTGCTAACCAAAAGGACATACTTTTTGAGACGTCCTTGATATAGTCAAATTTAGTTACTTCCCATCTGTTTAGCATCGCCTTGAATCGAATGAAGGTAAAGGATAAAAGATAACGAATACATTGTCCCATTCATATAAGTGACACTAATTTTCCTTTTTTGCTTACAAGTATGTCTAGTCAAGAGCAATGCCCTTTATTTCAGAGAAACTGACGACTGTTAGAAGAGTAACAGAGGTAGAGACCGCGAGCAAACACCATCACCTTCCCCTCTACGCTTATAAGAATTGCCTAAGGTCTCAGCCAAAGACAAGACAAAAGTCTTTACCCTATCTCAGAATCACTCTGACAGTAGCAACAACCCCCCACAGCTTATAAGAAAGAGGCCCCAAATCGAAGAGCGATCGAAAAATTTTTTGAGCAGCGTAATTATCACTACAAAGTCGAGTAGATCTAGTTTTACTGAGGTATCGAGTTCTATCCATCGTGTTATCTGATCCTTGTCCAGGGTCTTGTGTCTCCCATTTTACAACATTTTGTCTTTCTTCATGCCCCTATATCAGAGGTGGGGTGCCATAACCCAATTTTGTCCTCTGTAAATTTTATTCATGATCGAAGTGCTAAATTCGTGATAATGACATGAGGCTTAATTTTCAAATCATTCTGCCAAAATTATTTGATAAGTTTGTTTTTTGGCTC
>JAWDEX010199609.1:0-11698 GCA_035221805.1 Trichilia hirta
CCAATCTAAGATTTCATAGCTAAAAGTAAAAAAAAAAAAATTCATATATGAAATTCACTTAAAGAAGATTAAATGTCTACTTTTTTCAATTAATATTATTTTTATTATCTATATATTATATGATGTCCTAGTTGTAAAAGTCTAGTAATTTCATCTTCAACTTCTGACAAAGAATCAATTATTTTAACTTTTAGAGACTGTGTATGCACATTTACTTTGTATCAAGAAATTAAAAACTATTGTACATTTGAATACTCAAGAGATAATCTAAGGGCGAAGATATAAACTTTAAAAATTTTCAATAATAAATTTAATCCCCTAAGCTTTGCATTGATTTTATGGAGAATATATGCCAAATATTGATTATTGATCCTTGTAGGAACCACGTACTGAGTAATAATTCTAAATTCAATAGGATTCATAAATATCAAATTTTTTCTCTCAATAAGCAAATAAAGAAGGAACTATAGAGCTTTAGAAAGTTTAGATTAAATCTCTTCAAACATCTTCTTTTCTCTAACTATAAGAAGAGAATGTCTAAATTATGAAATCTTTTTAAACACATCAAATAGAGGATCTATGGCAATTCCTTTCATATCTTTGCATTTGATTAAGATTTTAAACAAGTTCGTGGATATCACAATGCGTAGAAAATTTAATTAATGCCACTGCTTTATTTAGAATTCTTTGATATTGATTGCCTTTATATTTTTGGTGAAAAATAAGAAGAGATAGGTTGAGATAAAATTTTGACTGAACTTGAATTTCTAGTGAAAACGTTTTTAAAGAAGAGAAGATGGATTGCAATAAAGTTTTGACTAAACTTATATTATAATATTTGTACTGAAAACATTTTTTTAAAAAGAGAAGATGGGTTGCAACAAACTTTTGATTCAACTTGAATTTCTAATGAAAAGGTTTCTTCTTTTTTTTTTTGAAGAAGAGAAGATGGGTTGTGGCAAGATTTTGACTAAACTTAAATTATAATATTTCTGATAAAAAGATTTTTAAAGAAGAGAAGATGGGTTGCAACAAGGTTTTAAATGAACTTGAATTGATTACCAAGCTGCCTATATACCCTTAAAAGGGATCAAGTCAATTGTAATTGATTATATATTATGAAAAGAGTAAAAAAAATGACTTTTATTTAATTAGGTAGCATAAGTTCAAAGTGTTTAAGATGGCCTTTTATCATTGAATCCAAAATACATTCTAATTTATATATAATACTTCTTGAATGCATCTGAATTGACTAGATATTGAAGTTTTACACCATCTAGATGAGTTAAAATTATAGTGCCTTCAGAGAAAATAACTTTTATAATGTAAGATCCCTTATAATTAGAAGTGAATTTTTTTCTAGAGTCTTTCTCATTTGGAAGAATTTTCTTTAACACAAGATCACCCTTTTAAAATTTTCGTAGTCTAACATTTTTATTATAAGCTGTAGCCATTCTCTGCTGATAATATTGACCATAACAAAGGACTATAAGATGTTTCTCATCCATTAAATTTAGGCAATCAATTATTTGATGTATAAATTCTATTTTATCAAAATTAGCCTTTGCCAAAATTCTCAATGATGGTACCTCAAGCTCTATAAGAAGTACTATCTCTATTTCATATACTAAAGAATAAGGAGTTGCCTCTATTGATGTTCTAACAAAGATTTTGTATGCATGTAATGCAAAGGATAGCATTTCATGCCATTCCTTATAATTGACTATCATTTTAGCCAATATCTTCCTGATATTCTTATTTGCAGCTTCTATAGCTTCATTCATCTTAGGTCTATATGGAGAAGAATTCAAATATTGTATCTCATAATGCTTATATATCGACTCTATTAATTAGTTGTTAAGGTTGCTATCATTATTGATAATAATTTTTTCAAGTTGATTATACAGACAAATAATTTTTTTTGTAGAAATTTAGCAACTATCTTCTTAAGAACACTAGAATATCAAGCTGCTTTTACCTATTTGGTAAAGTAATCAATGGAAACAAGGATAAATTAATGATCATTAGATGCTTTCAAATAAATTAGGCTAATAACATCTATTTTTCAGATAGAAACGGCCAAGGCACTATCATATTGTGTAAAAGAAGAGGTGGTGCATTAATCTTATCAGTATAAAACTGGCATTTGTGATATTTTTTGACATAATTAATGCAGTTTATTTTTATAATAAGCCAATAATATCCAGTTCTTATAATTTTTCTAACAAGCATTTAACCATTTGCATTAGTTTTACAAATTTCTTCATAGACTTCAATCATGATTTTCTTAGCTTTTGATATCTCTACACAACTCAAAAGTGTCATATCTGCTAATCTTTTATATAATGTATCTCCATTCAAGATATAAGATATTATCATTCGTTTGATGGTCTTTTTATTATTTTCAAAAGCATGAGGTAGATATTGCCTATGCTTTTTGTACTGTTTGATGTTATAATACCAAGGTTAACCATCTGATTCTTCTTTAACCTCATTACAGCAGATAGGATCCTCTTGAATTTTAATTATAAGAGAATGCATCTTATCTCTAGAAGAAATTTGAATCATAGAAGTTAAGGTTGCTAAAGTATCAGTAAATTGATTTCTTGACCTTGACAAATAGTCAAAAGTTATAAATTTAAGTTTTTGTTTGAGTAATCAAGATATTTATGATACAGCAAAAGCTTTGGATCTTTAGTCTTTTTTTTTACCAAGAGTTTGAAATATAATCAAAGATAAATCACCATAAACTTGGAATTATGGTGAATTTTCTCGTTCTAGATATTCTAATTCCTTATAAGGCCATAATAGGAACATCATTCTTGAAAGGTGCTAATTTATCCACATCTATTAAGTATTTGAAGTTTTCTGGTGAGGACAAAATTGGGTTGATCAATGAAAATCAAAGGGAGGTAAAGAGTTGCTATGCAATAACCTCGAAGGAAATTATTCCATCACCATGGAAAAGTCATAACCCAAATATAAAAAGCTTTCAAGGGAAGACACAAAAGGTGGTTGAGCCAGTCGAAGAACTAAAAATAGTGGTTGTGAATGGAAGTAAGCCCTTGCAGTTGGTAAAGATCAAGTCAAAACTGCCCGAGATTGAAAAGAATAGACTTCGGGAATTCCTGAAGAACCATGCAGACGTGCTCGTGTGGTTGCACGAAAATATGCCTAGGATCGACCCAAATATAATTTGCCACCGTCTAGCAGCAGATCAATGAATGAAACTGTTAAGCAGAAGGGGAAGATCTTCAAGCTGGAGCTGTGTGAAACAATCCCCGTAGAGGTAGATAAATTATTGAAGGCTCGGTTTATCTGATAAATTTACTGACGTGAATGGATAGGTAATGTGGTCATGGTAAAGAAAGCCAATGAAAAGTGGTGGATGTGTGTAGAAATTCATTGACTGAACAAAATTTGCCTATAAGACAGCTTTTTCTTTGCAAAAAATCGACCAGCTGGTGGATTCTGTAGTGCTGGGGTACAATAAGATCAAGATGTTCGAACATTATGAGAGGAAGACAGACTTTATCATAGACAAAGAACTGTATCTTAATGGAACCTCGGATTATGGTCAGAAGTTTAGTGACAATATAGTTTAGAAGAGATACGAGCTTGGGATTTTGTAAACTCAGACTATGGAGGGGATCTGGATAAAAGGTGGTCACTTGGTGGTTACTTATTTCGAGTTAATGACTGCACTGTAAATGTTGGAAAGCCTCTCTGCAATCAATTGTTGCATTGTCTACCAGTGAGGCTGACCATATGGCCTTAGCAGAAGCAGGGAAGGAATCCTTGTGGATGAGGGGAATTTTAACTGAAATGAGGATGCATCAAGACTTAGTGCAGGTTCTGTGCAATAGCGAAAGTGCTGTACACTTGAGCAAAAGTCAAGTATATCTGACAGAACAAAATATATAAATGTCAGATTTTATTTTCTGAGGGACCATAGTGCTGCTTGAACAGCGTATGTTTGAAAAGTGCGCACTGAAGAAAAAGCGACAGACACGTTTACTAAGACCTCGGCGACAGCCAAATTCAAACATTGTTTGAACTTAGTTGGAATTGAAAGCAACTAATGTTGCAGGATTGGAAGGTTAGCAGATGGATTCTGGTAAGGAGCGTTATGGATTCAAGTAGAGATTTATTGAATGATGAATCCAGAACAAACAAAAAAAGAGTGAGGAATTGATTGCAAGTGACTTAAATACCTGATCTGGGAGCTGTATTCAATTAAAACTTAGGGGCGTTTGGGGGTTCTCGCATAAAATGAAACTAACTATGAAAACAGAATAGTTAGTTTTTTGAGTTATTCATTCGGTTCTTTTCTTCAGTGGAATCTCCTTCCTCGAGAAATTGTCTATAGAATCAAGCTCTCCGAATAATAGAGATATGCCTGCTAGTGCCTTCCCATAAATGTAAGCTTCGGCAGAAATATGTAAAAGATTTTGATAATATATAAATAAAAAAAGACACACGTCTTTGGATTGAAATAAAAGCACATAAACATAGTACATAAGCAAAATTCTCACCCAAATATTTATCAAAAAGACAAATTAATTTACATCATTAACATTACAATGCAAACAAATTTTCTTATTGCCAAATCAATAAATATGCAATTCTTGAGATATGAACCCTGCTAATTGACTCTTCTGCAGTTTATTCTGATTTCTCCACTATTCCCAGTGAGTGGCTTCAAGTTACCCATCTTGATCATGGAAGTACTAAAATCAGATGCAAAAGCATATGGATTTAAGCTATACCATAGCACAAGCCTATCACTGTCACTTAGACCATTCTGGAAAAGTTGCTGATCAGAATGAAGGAGACCCTTAAATTGTGTCAAATCCTTGAAGTACTGATTGTCAAATGTGTTTGTTGTCACATCAAGTGGTTCTGTGCTGAAGGTGCCTCCACTTACTGGAGGGCAATTCTGTTGCTTGGAAGCGGCAAATCCCTTATTTATATCGGTGTCATTGTAAATCCTGTTCCGGAAAGTCGGGCAGCGAGCAAGTCCAATGCTGTGGCCTCCTGAGAGGGCGACTAGGTCTCTGAGATTTAAACCATGAGATTGGAAGTTCGAGAGCAGCTGAGAGAAGCTAGCAAATGGGGATGGGAGACTTGTATTAGCAGCGTCCAAACTTGCTGTTTTTGCATCTCTTCTCCCTAGTAAAACAGTATAATTTTGACCTCCCAACTGCAATCAGAGAAGTAAAAGAACTATTAACGCTTATTGATGTATATTTGAAGAATGAACCAGTAATGTCAGAGACTCACAATATTGACTGAATCACGAGCAGCAACAGCTAATATATCTGCACATGAGACAACATTTCTCTTACAGGCTGTGTTAACTGCTGCTTTGATTTCATCAACAACCTCAAATCCCCTTATGGAATTGAAATTTCCTAAGGCCGTCTTCTCGCCAGCGAAGTTGGCGGTGTCGTCTAGTAGTACTGAGCCATCACAACCCTAAAACAAGGAGTCCAAGGCAGCAAAATTACATCAACAACTAACAAACAGCAAGACTAGGGATTTACGTAGGTGCGTTTTATATTGTGATGCTGTGGCCTAAAAGCCACAGCTTCTATAAGATAAAAACTTCAAATACTAAATATCAATGTAAAAATACGTGAATTCTATTAAAAATTAAGGCTAACAAAAGCTTTTTTAACTTTATTTTTAAAACAGAGCAAAATTGCCATACATAGACTATAAATGTTCAATTTTTTAGGATTGGTCAACCAACTCTCGGTTGATGATCACCTATACTTTAAGGGCTCAGCGCATGAGTCGACTCGATCTTTTTCATAATTTTGGGTAGATTTGTCCTTTTATAAACTATTAAACCTAGATAGACAGGTAGAATTGCCCAATCTGAACCTAGATAGATATAGGCACAGTGTTATAATGACATTCACTTAAAATTCCCAGTAAAATTCTGGTTATAAATATTAGAATTAAAGAAAAAAATGGCAGGACCGAGACCATTGAGGAAATGTAGTGGACAAATTAACACATTTCGCAAGTAACTTACATTGACAAAGCAGTCATGGAAGTGCAGACGGAGTAGTGATGCTCCCATGCGTGTTTCTTTTGTTATAGCTTTCAAAACAACACTTCTGATAGTTGGCAATGCCTGAGGACACGTTCTGAGATAGAAATCGGGAGTAAGCTGTGCCCTTATTGGAATGATAGCAGCAGCAGCTACCAAAAAATACACTAAGAAAGATTGGAAAGCAGCCATATGATATGATATGATATGATATTTCAGTGCTTTATGCATTCACAGGAATTGAGGCATTTATAGAGCAAATATTGGCACCATTTGTTCATTTGATTCATTTCCTTTAAATTAACTCACGATTCCTTAACAAAACGACTCCTTATATTATTTTATATACATCTAGGCAGCATTCTGAGCTGTAGCATATAAAATATTCTCATTTGCTTTGTACATTTAAGGATCGTGAACGTGGCACAAGTAATACTTTCTTTGAATATAATGACTACGATAAAAATATAGTCAATGAGTTAGAAGTTGAAATTTGTCTCACAACATCAAGCAATTGGTCCGGTGTAGTGTTTATATGTAAATTGGATACCATTCTCCTTTAAAATGTTTTTTTAGATGAGTTCTGCGACGTTACAGTTTAACATTATGAGTTAACGAAGAGAGGTTAGGTCTTAATTGCCCTGTTAGAGAATAATACGGCAAGGTTAGATTGAATCATCTAATCTTTTCGTTGTTTTTAAAGGTTGAGTTCGTATGACAAGATTTTAATGAATACCTCACCAAAGAAAAAACTGGAACAAATTGAGAGATGGTATATCCTCATACACGTTAGCCCTATATTAGAGTAGTTACGTGCTCAGCTGTAAGGCCTTTCTAAATTTCCAATAATCATAACGATTTTATTTGATTTAACAAATCGTTATTTTTTCTTGATCCCAAACTTCCTCAGAAAAGTCAAATATATTGCATATATAACAATTCTTTGGTGTGAGGATGAAACCTAGCTGCCATTATCTATCTATTTATCTAATTATCTAATTATCTAATTATACCTATATCTATATCTATATTTATATATCTATATATATTCGTGTGTATGTGTTGGTGTGTGCGCCAGAGAGAGAGTTGAATTCTTGACGGTCTGCGATTAATTAATTCTGAATATCAATTAATCAATTTCTGAGTGCAATCCGTAGGTAGTGGCTCGCACGATCAACAATGAAAGTATTCTATATATCATTAGACATAAGCCCAATTGGAGTTTCCTTTACAAAATAGTAAGCAGTTTATTTTATAATTTTAAAACAATTTTAAACTATTCATTTTGTAATTAAATATCCTTTGGTAGTAACATCTAGAAGCAAAGGAGCAGTTTCTTTTGGGAAAAATAGCTTCTAAGAGCAGTTGCTTTTGGGAAAAATAATGGTGCATCAGATATGGTAGCTAATATGAGTTTTTATTTTGCAAACTTTACTGGGTGAGAGAGTCCTCTTGTAAGGATTCAGAATTATCTTTCAAGAGATGCTAATAGGTTTCCTAGCTATAAATTTTCTTAGTTCCAGTTTCTATTTTCTTTTTCTACTTAGTTCACATCGAGGCATCCATTTATTATTGACAACTGACTTCAAATGATTTCTTGTGTTATTGTTATGTACATGGAGTTTAGATTTAACTAGCAATCATCTGAAATGGAATATATTTATTTATTTATTTAATATATAAACATGATTGCAGTGAGGCCTTCACTTTCACAGTAACGTATATTTTTATTATTTAATAGTGTTTTACATATATTATTTTGCCTCTAATATAGACATTTTTATTGTGAATCATTCTATATATATATCATGTGAAATTAATTAATATTGTGATAAAATATAGAGTTAATCCTATGGTACTAGAAAATTTAAATAATGAGTCCTACATAAATGATTTTTAAGCAAATTGATATGGCAATATTATAAAATTATTTTATTTATCTCAGATTTTTATGAGTAAATTAAAATAAATTATGTAAGCTGTGCCATAATAATTATAACATTAATATATAAGTTTGTATAAAAATAATACAAAATATAAATATTCAATCATATAAATTGATGTGACAAAATTATTTTACACATATTTTATATTGTTAATTTGAAAATAAAATTTATCAAAATAAAAAATAACAAAGTAACTATAACACACTTTAATACACACATGTGCACACATACACACATGTTAATAATCATAATGCAAAACTACTGTAAATGTACAGTCCTAAGTTTTGTAATATAAGGAAGTAAAGTATCCGTTACACCATTTTTCTCAACATTTAATCATATCTCTTAATAATCTCATAATGAGTGACAGACTCAAGAGCATGGAAAGACATTTTTCACAATAGTTATTTAGTACTCTGTTATATCCCACATTTTGAACTTAGGGGTATTTTAGATATTTTATCCAGAAAAGCAATTTTATGAATTTTAAAAATGCATGATCGAATGCTATTATAGGTAAAATGAAATCATATTGATGTTTATTAGGCATTTTGAGAAGTTTTAGATGATGTTAGTTAAGTTTGAGAAAAATTGTCTTAAGGTTCTAATCGTACACTTGAACTTTTAAGCTAAATTTTCATTAATTGAAAAATTCAATCAATGAGCTATTTGTTTATATTAAAAGAGGATAGAACAAGAGTTCTATAAATATAAATATGAGTCAAATCTAAGATCAGATAAGAGAAAATTAAAGTTGAGAAGACAAAAGTTCAAAAATTAGATAGCCTAGGAATCATAGCCAAAAAGTAGTAAAGAATTGGCCCAGGTAGCCACCATTGGTCCGATGCTAGATTGTGGCCAAATCTGGCCTATAAGGAACAACTAGCATTGGTTGTCATGCTAGTTGGAGCATCAAAGATTACCTAAATCATGGGAATGGGGCTGAACATGCACGAAACCCCTCTAAATTAACTTTCTTACCCATTTTAGCATTTTCTTTTCTTTCCTTCACCTAAGGATCATGTGGACATTTCTATAATCTTTATAAAAGTAGGATTGGAGGTTGATTTGCTTATTTTCTCCCCTAGTTCTCTTCTTTTCCTACAATTTTCTCTATTTCTTCTCATTTTAACTACCTTTAATTCTTTTCAAGTTGCTTGATTTTTCATAGATTAATCTTGTATTTCTTGCTATAAATAACTTGTAATCAACACGAGATACACTCTAAGACCTTTGTTTAGATGATTTGGTTGAGGATTGAGCTAGAAAGGAGAAAGACTACTATTTATAAATTGGGGTTTTTTACAATTCATCGCGATTGAACTAACTAAGGGTTAGATTGACCTTTGATAAGATTTTTAGCACTATTATAATCTTCATTTTATATTTTGAATATTTTTTTTGAATAATTTACAAGTTTAAGTTGTTGTTTACATTGAGGGTTTACTGTTCATTTGCAAGAATTTTAAGAATTAAGTATAATTATGCTTAATTAAACCACAAATTTGTTAAAAGAGTATAACCAAGAGCAATGTCCATGTGCTAGAATTAGTTATTTAAGTATTAATTAGCATAAAATTTATATTAGTTTAAAGGTTACAAAAGAAGCAATAGATTTAAAGGTCAAATTATTTTTGAGAATATTAATAGATTCCTCATAAGGGTTTAATAATGAAAATTAAATGAATAAACAAAGTATAGATTAAATGCAATGAATAGATATCTTTCAAAAATTTGAGATTAGTTTGTTTAGTTGTATATTTGAATTGTGTTAAGAGTAAGGCATATAAAATGTATAATTGAAGAACTCAAGTGGTTAAAGAATTGGTGCATGTAACTTTTGATGGTTAAACTTGAATATAGCCTAGATAATAGCTAAAAAGGTTAAGGTAATTGAAGTTATAGAAAAGATCAATGATTTGAGAATAGATGAGACTTCTAAAGAAAAAGAAAAAGAAGCCTTATACAAAATATAGTTGGGCCTCCTAGAAAACTATTAAAGGCATAGAAGTATACATCCAATCAACCTAGAGAATTAAACATTAATGATCTTTCTCAAAGAGTTAGAAATAGAAGAAGCACTAGGAAATTACCTCAAAATCTTAAGAAAATTCAAAATCTTGTATTTGTGTCATAAATAGATCCTAATAAAGTTAAGGAAGCTTTAAATGATAAGAATTATATCCAAGCAATGTAAAAGGAATTAATCCCAAAAGTATGAGGTATGGACCTTAGTTCTAAGACTTAGTGGCTATCAAGTCATAGGAATCAAATGAATCTTTAGAGATAAGCTAGATGAGTATGAGCTTATCACTAAAAATAAAGCTAGACTTATTGCTCAAGGTTATAACCAAGAAAAAAGGATAGACTATGATAAAATTTATGCATTCGTAGCTAGACTAAAAGCAATTCAAATTCTTTTAGCCTTTACTTGCTTTAAAGATTTCAAATTATATCAAATAAATGTCAAAAGTGTCTTGTTGAGTGTTTTCCTAAATGAAGAAGTTTATTTCGAATAACCTCTTAAATTGAAAATCATAAATTTTCAAATTATATTTACAAATTAACTAAAGTTCTCTATGGTCTGAAATAAGCTCTTAGAGACTTAGTGAATTTTTGACTAATAGTGATTTTAAGAGAAAAGTATTGATAAAACTCCTTTTATTAAAATCAACTACAAACATATTTTAATTATTCAAATTTATGTTAACGACATTATCTTTGGAAGCACTAATAAATCCATATATGATGAGCTTTTAAATTTAATGAAAAGTGAATTTAAAATGAGCATGATGGAAGAATTAATTTTTTTTTTTAGGATTACAAATAAAATAAACTAGTGATGGAATTTATCTTTCAATTCAAATATACAAAGGATCTTTTAAAAAGATTCAAGCTTGTAGATGGAAGGCATATGAAAACACCTATGAGTATATCTATTTTTGTAGATAAGGATGACCTTAGTAAAGTATAGATTATAGGTTGTATAGAGGTATGATAGGATTATTACTTTACCTCACAGCATCTAGACTAGATATTTTATATAGTGTATATATATGTACGAGATCTCAAGCAAATCCTAAAGAATTATACTTAATGAGAATGAAAAGAATATTTTGAAATTTAAGAGAAACACTAAATTTGGGATTATTTTATCTTAAAGATGGTTAATTTGATGTTAGAAGATATTTAGATATTAACTGTAAAGGATGTAAGGTGAATAGAAAAAGCATCAGTGGCTCATATTACTTTTTAAGAAATGCATGAGCGCATAGTTTAGAAAAAAGTAAAATATAGTTGCTCTTTCCACTACTAAGGCTAAGTATGCATCTGTAAGAAATTATTGTGCACAATTACTATAGACTAAATATTAGTTATTAGATTAAAGCATGGAGATTGACAAGATTCCAATCATGTGTGACAATACAAGTGCCATCAATTTAACCAAAAATCTAGTGCATCACTCTAAGATAAAGTATATAGAGATTAGACACTTTTTCATTCATAATTATGTTAGCAAATACGATGGATACTTAGAGTATGTCAATACTAATGATCAATTGGCTAACATTTTCATAAATTCCCTTGGTAAAGAAAGATTTTATGGCATTAGAAATGGAATAAGTGTAAAGAACACAGAGTAAGAGTGTTAGTTTGTGTTTGATTTGTTAAAGGAACTTGTTTGAGTGTG
>JAWDEX010199629.1:0-11695 GCA_035221805.1 Trichilia hirta
TAAATATTTTATCCCATTAAGTAGCTTTCTAAAGCCATTGATTTCAAATGATTCTGAAATTATTATCAAAAGTTATGGATAAAATATGAAAGTTAGGTCAAGCTTGATTGAAACAGCTATATGCTTAAAAAATAACTTTAGAAATGCTATATGGAGTTTAAAATGAGGTTGGTACAAACATAAAACTTTTATCTAAAAGTTTAATCTTTCTATTAGATTAAAAATCATCATAATATCTCTCTTAATTGAAAAGTTATGCCTCATTTAAGAATCCTGCGTTATTTAAGAATCTTGGTTGAAAAGTTCTCTCTTTTGGTTGAAAAATGACTTTAAAAAAGAGTAACATCGCTTATTATAATTTTATCTCGTACACTTGTGACAAACTTATAATTTTTTTGCTCGTCATTTCTTAGAGAAAAAGCTATAATAGAGCAAGTATTGATACCCAAGATTGAAAGTATTGATACCTTTACTCATAGGTTTTAAAAATTAGGCTGAAAACATGAAAAATTTATGAAAGTATCAATATTCAAACTAAAGGTATCGATACTTAGACTAAAGATATCGATACCTTTAGCCAAAAGTCTCGATACACGTGCTAGAAAATGAGAAGTTTTGCAAAGGTTTCAAAACTTTGGCCAAAGGCAGCAATACCTTTAGCCAAAATAGGCCATTTTAAGGAGAGTTTGATACCCATACCAAATATATCGATACCTAGATGAAACTATCGATATATTTTGACAAAATTTACATTTTAACTAAAGAAAAACCAAAGGTATCAACACCCTAAAGTAAAGCAAGGGTATCGATACCTTAGCTAGAATGTATTAATACTTAGATAAATTATTGATATATTTTGACAAAATTTACACTCTAACTAAAAAAAAGACCAAAGATATCGATACCTAGGCTCAAGGTATCAACATTTTTTCATCTAGAAAGTATAAGTATTGACATTTTTTGTAGAAAAAGTCTAATTTATCCATATCTAGAATCTTCTTTCTTTTATAAGCACAAGAACACTTTGATAAATTTATAAGTCCCTATAAAATATTATATAGGAGCAAAGATTGATTATTTTAATCTTTCTCTTTCCTTTTCATTTTGCAAATCATTCTTTCTCAATTTTCTCTCTCATTGCTTCACCAAATCAAGCAAGTAAATAGTTAAAACTCATCACCTTTTTTTATTAAATACTAATTTAAACTTAGATTTTGCATACACTCAATAATTTAGGAGAAATTATGAAGAAAAAAAATAGTGAGTAGTCGATCATTTTAAGAAATCATTAAAATTTCTATACAAAAATCTTCTTTGAGTTTTTATGAGTGGGTAAGTACATTGGTTTGCTTATTTTCTTATAATTTCATACATAAAAGTTCTTTTAAAGATTATAATTATTTAAGCATAAAATAGTAGATTGAGTTAGAATATTTTAATTATATGCTAAAATAAGCTAAATAAAGATGTGAGTGTATTTAGGTGATAGATTACTATTTATGGCTATTATTCATTCAACAGCGAATTTGTTTTTAGCATTAGTTTTAGTTATTGATTCAATTAGAATTGATAAATATGATGATATAGAGGAATGGCCGTAGAATTTTATTTGATAAAAATCGAGTAAATAGCTAAATAGTCATAGTTTAGGATTTTTGATTCAATAAAATTGAGAAGTTAGACAATATATTTATTTTGAATAGATAAAAAAGTTAATGAGTATACAAAATAGACTTATAAATAAAGATTTAGAAAGTTTAGATGAGTAAAGACTCAGAATTTAAATAATATGTATTTAAGTAAAATTGTTCTAATACTATACATATAAAGGGGATAAAACAAGTCGTTAATGATAATGTAATGATGATATAATTAAAAATGTGTTGTATAAGTTTTGATGTCACATAACTAACTCGAAATAATTAGAAAAATAGTAAGGCTGAGAAACGTGGAGAATTAAGGGAGTATAAACCATCTCCTATAGTGAGTGAAATTGTTCTATTTTTATTGTTTTTTTTTTAAATTATTATAATGAATTAAAATTATTTTATGTATGAGTATGATAGAATTATTTTATTTATGCATTTAGTGATAACTTAGAGGTAATGGGTGTTTTATTGTGATAGAGACCAGTATGAGGTCTCACTTATTTGTGAATTATTTGTACATATTTTGATTTTATTGATTTATGATATTTATGATTTTCTTATAATGATTTTATCAAAATTATACGATTTGTTTATAAAGCCAGAGGCTGATTATGATATTTTATATGATATTGTTTTGTAAACCTTGACGATATGCATAATTATGACAAAAGTTATTTTCTTATATGATGGAGTTTATATTGATTATGGCCAGAGAACTAGAATTTTATAGATTTTTTTTATTTTTAATATGGAGGCCAAGGAAGCTATGGCCATAAGAGCCAATATATAGCTACAGGGTTAAGTAGCATAGAGACAGACCTATAGAGAGACTGTCTGGGTAAGTACACATCGGCGAGGCTGGTATAAGAGAGGTGATGACTTTATTTGTGATAGAATAATCCGCTAGACGAAAATATAAATGACAGTCTTGTGTAAATTCACATATTACTTTAGGCCAATATTTTTAGTGGGCCAAATTTTTATAACAAATCATGCATTCATTTATTTTATTATATAAGTTAAATTTTATTAAACATTCTATGATTTTAATTTCATGAAAAGCCCACTAAGGACTTAGAATACTCATGATCAGAGTGATCCCCAGAAATGTGACTAGTCCAATGATTTGAATAACAAGCCATAAATTTTATTAAGATTGCATTATTTTTATTACATTCGTAAATATTTTATTTAAAATTATTCCTATATAATTATTTTATATGCTCATATGTATATATATGTTTTCATATTCACTCACGGGGTATACTCTTGTATACTTACCCCCCTCACATTTTAATTTTAGGTATTTAAAGAAGAGTGAAGAGACAGTTAGAACTAAAATGTATTTCTTGAGGGTATAGGATTTGTAAGTATATTTTTCATCCTTAACGCATTATCTTTATGGAGTCTATTGGATGTTCAAATAATAATTTTGGTTATTGTATTCCATGATTTTTAAATGTTATTTGATTTTAAAATAGTTGTGTAATATTTATTTTTAAAAAATTGGATATTTTATTATTATTTAAAATGATTAGTCAAAATTTAATTTAAATATTTTATGATTTAAAAAATAATAATATACAGAGCTTTGTGAACTCTCGTGATTGCAATTATAACCCTCAAAATCGTAATACAAAGGTATGCAGCAGTTGTCACATGAGGGATTTCAGTATAAGATGTGACATAACTATAAACATAAAAGTTATAGGTAATTATGTTATCTTTTTAACGGTTCAAGAATCACTTAATTTGAATTCTTTTAATAAAAGTTATGACCTAAAAATCAAAAAGTATTCAGAGTCACATTATCATTGGATAAATCTTAAAAATCTATTATTTTAAATCATAAAATGAATTAATTAAAGAAAGTAATAAATATAAAAGTTATAAATAATTGAATTAGATTTCTAACACATCAAAAAGCATTTAAATTGGAGTTTTATAACTCAAGATATAGTTAAAATATTTTAAACTACTCAAAAGGGACGAGTTTTATAGGATTTTCATATGAAAGTATTGAAACTTTTCTCAAGAGTATCGATATTTTTAGTTCAAGTATCAATACTTTGAGCTTGATGTTGATACTTAAAAATTCTTATTTAGATCTCTTGAAAATTATCACTCCAACCTCTGAAAAATATCATTCAAATCTACAATCTACTTTTAATACTATTTTCTCTTTCATTTAAATTTTGATTTTCCTGATTCTTTTTTTATATGACCATATTTTTGTTCTATTTTAATAGAAATAAATGAATTAAAAATTTAATTTCTTAATCAACAAAAATATAACCCGAGAGCTCGGGTGCGCATAAATGTCTACTGAAAAACTTTCTTAATTCAACCAAATTCATCCAAAATCTCTTAAAACACCTAATACTTATTATTATAAATATTATTTAACCAAAGATGTCACCTGAATATGAAATTTCAAAAATACCTTTGACTTAATAAAATGACTAAAATATCCTTAAATTTAAATATTAAATATTATAAAAAGGGTACAAATTATAGAGTTCAGATCCTAAATTATAAAAAATTTTAATTAGTAAAGATGTTATATTTTATGAGTTTTTTATATTATCTTTGGAAAAGAAATGTTCTAATTCTTGTGATTCAGTTAAGAATGATAATATGTAGAAACAAGTAGATATAGAGATCGACAATTCTATTTCTCCTTAATCAAGTTCCTTTACAACTCAATCAGTTTTAGCAAAGACCCTTGAATTTTTAAAAGATAATCAAGATAAAGAGAAGTATTCTATAGCTAGAGACAAACTAAGAAGGGAGATTCGACCACAATCTAGATATACAAATTTAGTCACATATGCTAAGTCACAATTATTCACAGAGCATGTATGATAGTTGTGTTTACTTTCAAAAATTAAAAGATAGTTCTTTTATTTATTTATTGTTTTATGTTGATGAGATGCTTATTATTGCCAAAAATTTGAAAGAAATTCAAACTTTGAAAACTTAGCTGAATAATGAATTTGAGATGAAAGATTTAAGAGTAGTTAAAAGAATTCTTGGTATAAAAGTTAAGAGAGATCAAGGAGGTAAAAGATTGTATTTGTTATAGAAAAATTACCTTGAAAAGATCTTTAAAAAGTTTGGCATAAAGAATGCAAAAGCTATTAGTACTTTTCTTGCTAGCCATTTCACATTATCAGCTACTTAGTCATTAAAGTCAGACGAAGAAAGAGATTATATGGCATATGTTTCACATTCAAGTGCAATTGACAGTATTATATATGCAAAGATTTATACACGTTCTGATATTTTACAAGTAGTTAGTATCGTTAGCTGATATATGTCTAATCTGAAAAAAAGAATATTGGCAGGTTGTGAAGTACATTCTCATATACTTGTGTGGTACTTTAAACACTTGTTTAGAGTTTAGAACACTTTGATTAGTTTTGTGCAATTAGTTGAAAAGATACTTTACAATATGTTGTACCCTTATCTACTACAAAGGAAGAATATATGGCAGTGATCGAGGAAATTAAGGAAGCCTGATTGTTGAAGGGTTTGTTTAATGAACTCAGTTCTCATCAAAGTGTTATTATAGTATATTATCACAGTCAAAGTACTATTTACGTGACAAAAGATAAAATATATCATGAGAGGATGGAATATATTGATTTAAAATTTTATTTTATATAAAATATCATTACTGAAGGCAAAGTTCTTGTTCAAAAGATTAGTACCAAGGAAAATCCTGCTAACATATTTACGAAGTCTCTTCTCATTTACAAATGCAAGCAATGTTTAGACTTGATTGGTATTCATTGATTAGTGACTTAAGTCCATAGGGGTTTTAATAGAGAAGGTGGAGCAAATTTTTCTCTCTTGTATGTATCAAATACAATCCAAGGTGGAGATTTGTTGAGATAGTTACCTTCCATCCATTTCACATCGATTTGTTAACTCTATTGGCCTCCTTCTTTTTAACTATAAATAAGACAGATATGTGATGGTTTTATATGTGAAAAATTATGAGAGATTTGTAAGAATATATTGGACTTAGTTCCTTTATAAAATGAGATCCATAAGCCATTTAAGTCCTTGAAGTTATTCAAGCTTTTTAGTTAAAAATTTGTACTCATTTTTATTTGTGAGTTTAAGAGCGCCCTTCTAATTTTGTATTCTTTTCTTTTGAAGATAGTAAAAGTATTTTACTCGCTTTCACTTAGGTCACATTAGCCGAATCACATAAATATTGATGTCTTTTTTCTTTTTATCTTGTTATTTAATTACACAAAGTCTCTTTTGCTATATTTTGAAAATATTTTTTCCAGCAATTAAGTCGAATTTTAATATTAATAATTGATTGACTACCAAAAACTGAAAAAATAAAAAAAGAAAAAAAGAACAAATATACTCTCTCTCCTTTTTTTATTTATTCATTCTAAAATTTTGATTTCTAATATGTAAAGTGAAAAGTAAAAATTAAGGTCAAAAATATAAATATGAAATACTTGCAACTAATTTTTAATACCTTGCAATCCTTGAGTTGATTATATTAGTAATTTTAGCTGCCTAAATTTTAGTAATAACTTCTATCCATATAAATATTGTTATATACTATTCTTTGTTGATAATATGATGTTATACAAATCTTTTATTAATTTTTGTTATATATGATATGTCTAGAAGATTTTTGCTATGTTAGTTAATTGAGTTGATAATCGATATGGTAATTTAATCTGTGGCTCTCTATTATTTTTTGTAGGTACGGATAGTAAAAATATGGATACAGACAATCAAAACGAATAAAACAGATATCCATCCATTTTGAAAACAATTTGGATACGGATATAATGAAATATTTGCAGATATCGTAAACCATTTTATCCATTTTTTAAAATGACGTTATTTTAATTCACACCAAAACGACGTCAAAAGTTAAATCATATTTAACGTTATTTCTTGAATTCATATTTTGTACCCATTATTCACCTTATCATCCATTATTGATTTTTCATGGTGAAGTTGCATTTTATCATAACCAGAGTGGATAAGGGTTACCTTTTGATTTTGAATGCGAATTATCGAGTGAGATTATAACTACCTCACATCTCATTCATCCTTATTTTCAAATTTTGATTTGAGTTGTTATCTATATATTCTTGATCTTTGTATTCTGGGGTTGCATACTGAAAGGGTGCTGCATAAATATGAGCTTATTAGTTGAAGTAATTAACAATGAACTTTATGAAAAAAAAGTGATGGCAAAAAGTTCATAAGCATTTTCAAAATTAGGAACACTTCATGAAATTAATTAAATGTAAATATAACTACAAATTTATTAAAATATATTTTGAGTAATTAATTATACATATTTAATAAGTTTAAATTCTAAACTTCTTAATTGTTTCATTTATTTATTTACTTTTCTATCAATCTTTAATAGTAAGAAAATTTAGAAAATAAAATTTAAAATATTTAAAAATTATTAATAATAAAATATACTCTAAAATTATTAATTATAAAATAAAATTAAGAAATTTAAAATTTTTAATTAAAAGAATATTAAAATAAAAATTGATATCTGCGAATATCTGTGCAAATATAAATATTTGTATTTTTTGACAGATACAAATACGACGAGAGCAAAACGGATAAATAAATACGGACGCGGATAAAAGAGAGAAAAAAAAACAGATGCAATAATATTTGTGTTCGTTTAACCGATTGTTATCTTTAGAATACGATAAAAATATTTAAAGACCCTTGGGCTTAGGCCCAACCTAACATGGACTATCATTTAGGTAGTCATTTTCAACCTCACTGTTTCTTGAAATAAAACTCCATTTATTTAAAAACTTAAATATTTTATAAATGAACCATGAAAAGGTAATTTTATCTTTCATTAAGATTTTTGATATTTTTTTCATATTTATTCAGTACAAAATTATAGTAAAATATTCGATGAAAATCTGCTCACTATTTTTTAAATATTTTCATCACATACAAATATTTATCAACTCTTTTTTAAAAGTATAGTATAAAAAATAATTATGGAAAAAAAAAAACAAAAAAAACTAAGACTCTTGCTATAATAGTACGATTGGATCAAGACTGAAAATCAAAGGCTCATGGGCTTAGGCCCAACCTAAGATGGACTATTGTTTATTTGAAAATCATAGCGCGAATTTGACCACCAATATGATTTCTCCGTCGCACACTATTACTGAAAACCTCACGGACGAATATGTTGGACTGAAATATTGTTACCCCTCTTCTGAACCGTACAACTCCACTGTCTTGTATTCCACCCGATCAGGAGCCGAATATGTCTCTTACCTCTAACCGTACGCCGGAAGATCTTTAGGTAAAATCCTTATCCTCAAGTTTCTCACGCGTACCCATGTCGCGTGTGATACACCTCCCAACAAAACCACAGAGCTCTCTTCTTCGTCTCCTAAAGCTATTCCACGTGCTGCGACCTAACACACCAAACGAAACCTTCATCTCGATACTGCCACGTCATGATTCTTATTGTCAAAATCAACCGCTGGCACCTTCCTAGACTTTCTCTCTCTGATATCTCCCCTTCTGTTCTCTCTCTCGATCGATCTGTCACAACGCAAAATCAATGTAAACTCAGTTTATCGGAAAATCTGGATGCTCTCGGAAAATATTTAATTTTGTCGAGAAACTTTCAAGATGGACGAGGTCTTCTCTGATATGATGGAATTCTTGAAGAGACCTTCGATTGCTGAGACATTAGTCGACATTTTGCTATGTGCAGTCCCGATTTGGCTGGCCGTCATGATCGGCCTCGTGATCGGTTGGTCGTGGAGGCCAAGATGGACCGGTTTGGTCTTCCTCGGGCTCCGGAGCAAGTTCAGGTTTATATGGACAGCGCCGCCTGGTTTCGGCGCTCGACGTCTCTGGCTCGCTTTCACAGCTCTGTCTGCCTTCTCGGCTTGCCGAGCCCTTTGGAACAATTTCAAAGAAAAAGGTAGGAAATCGGATTGTGCAACAGTGCAGGCTGCGGCGAGCGGTTCAGGAGTGGGAGGTGCTGGTGATATTAGGTCATTGTTGAGTTATAGTTTTATGTTTTTCGACGCAGCTAGGGTTTCATTGAGTAATAAAATTTCAGTTTCTTTTTGCTACCTTTCTGAAAGATTTGTGTTTTCTGTAAAATTCTGGACTATGGCACTGCTTGTTTCATTGATTTTCTAGTTGCAAATATAAATGTAGTCAGGATATATGTTTCTAATCGCTTTACTAGTTACGTGTCTGTTTCGAATTTTTCAGTTGATGTTGTGTGACTATGTATGCGCTGATGTTCATGAAAATCTGTGATTTTTCATAGAAGATTAAAAAAGATAACTGATCTGTTCGGTATTATCAATTACTGAATTAGATTTCCGATTGCCTAAAATTTATCAGCGATTGCAAAAGAGCTCTACCCACCTCATCGCTTTCATGTTTATTAGTATGGGGACTATTGGATTTTGGTCAGCGCTGGAGCAATGTGAATAGAGAAATGAACGATTTTCTGATAATGTTGTTCTTGTCTTGTTTGCTAAATATATATCTCAATTTGTTGTGTTGTTTGATTGTTATGGTCATGGTTTCTTCTTAATGTTCAATAGAAGTTGTCGCCCATTATGAATTTTATACCTAATAGTTGCAGGAGTTGAATTAAATCATGTTTGCTTTGTTCATGATTTAGTATTGGGTATATTAGTGGATGAATTAATGGGGAGGAGATGAGTGCTGTTTGCTTCGACATTGTCTGCTTCATTAAGTAGTTAAAGAAGTTTGAGTAATTGTTGTAGTCTAATTGGTATTTGGATCCTGTCATCTATGAACATGCTTTAGGTACTCCGATTATAGAACTTGTTTATTTACAGAATAATGAAATAGTTAACTGTCTCTTGGAATAAAAACATAAATAAGAAAGGAAGATGTTATTTGCATCATTGTATATAGTTCTAAAAATGTTTCCTTTGTTTTAGTTATATTATATTATACCTGCTGTTATTATATTGGCAGTGCAGCTGGTTGCAATGCTTCGTAAATTTTAATTACTTTATATTGATTTTTGACTTAGAATTAGATAACCATGTTTTTGGTCATGGTCATAGCCTATTTAGTGTTATGATTTAGTGATTTTTTGAATAGGTGGTCTACCTAATATAGCCCCCTGGGTGCAGTTCAAGTGGTAGGGGGTCGAAACTTAGGGTTGCTGCCACACAAGTTCTAGTAACAATAAAGGGGTAAAGTTTGGTGTTTTGTGGGTGCCAAGCAATTTCGTGCCTTCATCCAATTTTTTTTTTTTTTTTTTTAATATTCTTCCTAACAAGATGACAATCATACAGCTTGTCTGTGCGTGGTTTTTCTAAGACATTTGTGGAAAATTTGTCATTCATATTCTGTTTATTTGTTTTGTTCATATCATATCATATCATCCCCATAAAAGTCATATTGTTGTAAGTTGCTTGTGCTGTTTCAGTTGTGCTAGATTTATGTCATCTGTATTAATGGATGGTTTAAATTTTGGGAGCTCTCTTTCTTGCAGTCCTAGTGCTGTAACTGCAGAGAGAAAACAATATGTTGTCGTGGAGAATGATTTGGAGCACCTATTGCATCTACTTGAAAAGAAGGATGGAGAGACAGAATGGCAAAGTATGATGGAGAGGTCCACCCCTAACATGACGTACCAAGCTTGGTGCCATGAGCCTGAGGTATGTTCGTATTGGATTAATAAAATTTCTGTTGTTCATTTGCCTAGCATTTGCTTTGAGAAATATTGGCCTCTAGCATATCTTCTGGAAAAAATCAGTTATGTGTTGGCCCATTTTTATTGAGAAATTCACCGGTCATGAAGGAGAATCTGTGAAAATAACAGATTTTGTCTCAAACCCATTTTGTTTGTCTGTTAACCCTTACAACTATGGTTTTGATCCTTTTGTCAACTCTTTACTAATGCTGGGGGATCCATAGTTAATGCGGTATATGTTTATAATCTTGGGATTTTGTTATTAATTACCATCTACCCATTAATGAGCCTATTTGGTGAAGTGTGATTATGTGCTGTATTAATTGTTCTAGAATACTTAGAAGAATAGCTTGGCTGTTTTGAACAAATGCTGCTGCCATTAGAATTAGTTTGAGAAATTTTGGGTCCAAAGCAATCTAATAATGGGGCATCCCATTCCTTTCTCTGTTGGCATAGATAACGTTGTGCATGTGTGCATCATATTCACGTAGTTTTCTTCAGATCATGAAATACTACTTGACAATATGTGCTTGTAGCTGATCATGATTTTGACTTAACAGACAGGTCCTGCAGTTTACCGTAGTAGAACTGTCTTTGAGGGTGCCTCTCCAGAGCTGGTTAGAGATTTCTTCTGGGATGATGAGTTTCGATATAAATGGGATCCTATGCTTTCTTATGTTAAAATATTGCAGGAGTGTCCTCAGACTGGGACAATGATTGTTCATTGGATAAAAAAGGTTCGTGGAGCAGTTGATTTTCTTCACTGTGGTATCTTATTTTGTAATGCAAATTTCTCATCCAAATACTGGATTAATTGATTTCTTCATTTGTTCCTACTTGCAGTTCCCTTTTTTCTGCAGCGATCGAGAATATGTCATTGGTCGAAGAATATGGGAGGTGGGAAAGAGTTATTATTGTGTAACAAAGGTACAGGTTTAGAGTTTAGAAATCCAACTTTTGGGGTGATCTACTGGACTAGCACAGTTGGTCGTTATTAACTTTAGATTCTTTGTTTGGTCTCTGCCATCAGAAATTTAATTGTTATCTGCCGTTCTTTCTGAGACTCATCACGACAATCAAATATGCATTCTTATAGTTGGTCTAGCTTAAAATGAGAAAGGATATTTGCTGGTTCTGTATGGTCTTATAAAGACTTGTTTGAAAGGTGTTGTCTTCATTTATTACTTTGTTGGAATTTTAAATCATTCCACGGTTATTGATAAGGTGTGGTACAGCATATTGTTTGCATCAGTCTACATTTTGTACTCTGTAGTGTGTAAGAGTCAATAACTTCTGCTCTCTC
>JAWDEX010199640.1:0-11694 GCA_035221805.1 Trichilia hirta
TATTTATATTATTGATATATACTATTACAATAACAAATCTAAATTTTGATTTCTTTATAAATACACATAGACATATAAAATTATTAATATATCTTTTTTTATCAAATATTAACTTAAACGATTGTATCACATGGGTCCAAACTGTTTTAATCCATACAAGAATCATTATAGTTTAATGAGTATAAACTATAAGGTTTCGATTTACATACTTCAGGCATATTGAATCTTTCATAGATTTTATATAAATATCTGTGTTAAGTAACCCATATAAGTAGGTAGTCACTGCATTCATAAGATACATATCAAATCTTTTAGAGATTGGTAAATTGATTAAATATCAAAACATAATGATATCTATTATAGTAGAATATATTTCATTAAAATTAATACCAGATCTCTGAGAGAAATATTGAGTAACAAGTCATGCTTTATATCTTACGATTTTATTATTTTCATTACGTTTATACAAATAGCCATTTATATCCAACGAGTTTGATATCAATTATAAATCCAAATACTTTCTCTTTGGTAAGAAAAGCTAATTCTGTTTAAATTGCCTCTTTTTATTAGGGCTAATCATATCGTTATCTATATTTATCAATAGTTTATGGTTCGTAATCATCTTTCTTTATCTTAATAACCACTGAGTAAGAGAATATATTGTCGATGATTACATCATTGCAATCTCACATCATATGTGTATAAGTATAATTTGCAGACTTTTTTATTTTTTAACTTTTGTGCCTCTTCAAAAGCTTATGTCACTTTAGGGACACTTGTTTCTTTAAGGACATTTAATTATTAAGGCATATTTATTTCTTTAGAAATAGTTAGCTCTTCTGAAATTGTGGGTATGGCACTACTCTTTTTAATTGCTTGATTTTTTAATTTTTTTTTTATGAAACTATATCTTTTGAGCCAAGTGATCTACTATGCTTCTAGCATGTAATAGATGATTTATTTGCTACTATTTTCTTGAATTATTCTTTAGAAATAATCACTTGAGCTAGTATATTAGTAGCTAGTATATATGGTTTGGTCATTCTTGATACATCATTAAATATATTTGGTAATTAATTTGTAATTTGCTGAAGTTGCATAATCTTTTACACTTTATTTTTGCATTAAATAGTGCAAGGATCAACATAGGATAAAGTAATTGTGTTCCAAGAAAGTTTAGGCATAACTTTAATAGATACTTACTTTTTCTTTAGTGGTAGAAAGACGGTCTCATAAAATTGATAATCTACAAATTATGCAATAAATAAATCACTTATTAAGGGTTCAAGATATCTGATAATAGAGGGTGAGTTAAAATCAATATAAATTTTTAATCGACACTGAAGTCTTATTTTAGTATATTATAAAGGTACTATAGAAACATAAATAGCACAACCAAAAATACATTGATGAAATATATTCAGTTGATAACCAATTACAAGTTCTAATAGAGAATATTGATGATAAGTAGTGAGTCTAAGATGAATTAATAATGTAGCATATAATACAGTATATTCCCATATAAAAATTGATAATTAAGTACATAATAAAAGAGTTCGAACAATTACTAAGATTTACTTAATAGGAGATTTAGCTAATCTATTTTGTGTATGAACAGTGAAATAAAATGTTCTATATCAATACCTACTAATGTACACTAGTCGTCAAATGTCTTAGAGATAAACTTATCAGCATTATCTAGACTTATAGTCTTAATTGAATAATCAGGAAATTGTACTCTTAACTTAATAATCTATGCAAGTAATCTAGCAAGTGCAATATTACATAAAAATAATAAACAAACATGTGACTATCGATCAGATGTATCAATTAAGATCATAAAATAGCGAAATAGCCCACTAGACAGATGTATTAGCTCACAAATATCTCTTTGAATTTTTTGTAAAAATGATGGAGATTCAAAATTAATTTTGGAGCAAGAAGATTTAACCACTAATTTTTCTTGCGAGTAAGTGCTATGAATATTTTTATTAGATAAAAGAATCTTTTGGTTCTTTATTGGGTGTCTATAAGAATTTTTAATTAGATGACCAAACCGGTCATGCCATAATATAAATAATTTTAAATTATTGAACTTCTGGTTCATTATAGCATAGTTTTTAATTGAAATTGTGATTGTGATTGTATAATATAATCCAGATGCAAATGCTGGAAGCTTTTCTGATATACATTTCTTGTCTAAGACATTAGAAGTAATATAAAAATATTTAATATTATTCTCATTTAAGGTCTCAAGATGATACTCATTTCTGCGAATATCTTTAAAATTGAGCAAATTTCTTTTGATCTGCGTTAATACAAGGTATTTTGAATACATAATTTAGTTTCACTTGCTAAAAAGACTATAGCTCTTCTGAAGCCTTCAATCAGATTTGTAAGACCTGATATGATATTTATTTTTAATTTAATATTTATTCATTTCGAGAAATATTTTCTATATCTTAAGATAGTATGCGAAGATCCACTATCTACTAAGCATATATTCCCACCGTTCTCTTTCAAGAGAGATAATCTATTAAAACTTATTTTTTTATTAAAAATAAAAGTTCAACCATTAAACAAAAGATACATATCAAATAAATAAAAATATAATAACTTTAATATATATAATTAGAACTTCAAGTTCACATATAGTTGAAACTTTAAGTCCACACATATCATTTTTTATAAATTTAAATTTCAGATTTTAATCTATTAATTATTATACAGAACTTATGGTTCCAATTATATCAAAACTTTATGTTTGATATATTTGAAACTTTAGGTCCAAAATTTATATTCTAATTTATTTTTAGAATATCTAATTCTAATTAATTATCTCAAAACTTCAAATTTGATATGTAATATAAAAAATAACAAAAAATAAAGTAACAAAAGTAAAATAACAATACTACTAAAATTTAAATATATATATACATATTATGGACTTCAAGTCATGTAAAACTTCAGGTTCTAACAATAATTATTAAGAACTTTAGGTCTGATTAAAGAAAAATTTTATGAGGTTAATTTCAGAATTTTGAGTTCTAATTTTCTCTCTCTTTTTTTTAATAATAAAATAATATCAATAAATAATGCATATTATTCTTATTTTCTGATGTGGGAGATCCATGTTAATGGTAGCCACAGAGAATACTTATAAGAATAGTTGCGCAATTACAACTATATAATAAAAATAATATAATTGCAAATATAAACATATAATAATATGTAAATATTAAACTGAATATATAAATATTTTACATACTAGAATCGTGCTGATAACGTGTTGTAAAATATTAGCTTAGAATAAAAATATAATTAAGATAAGAAAATAAAATTTAAATGAGAGATGAACAGATGGCTCTTCTTTTCTCTTCATTAATAATCTTATCAAAATGAATACACAAAGTATTTATTTGTAGAATTATAAAACTTCTCTCACAAGTTAATTTTTTTAATAAGTTAGCTTCTAAAAGAAATTTTACTAAACTTTTTAAGATAAGCTTTACAAAAATTTATAAATGAAGTTTTATAAAACTTTTAAGAGAAGTTATGAATTAAATAAAATAGTAGAGGTCATATTTATAATAATTTATATATTATTCATAACAAATAAAAATAAGAGAGTCTTGGTTGAGCCTTGATTTTAACCACTTCGCCGAAAAATAACTATCATCGGAAATGATGCCTTAAATTTTACATATTTTGTAACATGGGATTTAAGATAATTATTTATTTTAATAAAATTATTTATATTTTATTTTTTTATGTAAAGGTGATTTAAATTATTTGTATATATTTGAATTTTAAAAATTTTAAACATCATTTTAAAAAAATTGATTGTACTTTAATTCATTTATAATATTTTTATTAAATACGTTATTGCATTAATATTAATAAAATTCATCAATTATATTACGTCAGCGTAATATTAGCCCCATGTTACACAGCCGAAATCCTCAATATATGTTTTTTTTGTATTATTATTTTATAACAAAATTGTTTATTTATTAATTAAGAACTATATTATATAATTAATGTGATTAATAAAAAATTTCAAATAATTTTTTGATAGCGGTAATAATACTATCTTTTTCTCCAAATCAAGTTTCAGCTTACACGCTCAACGTTTAACAAGTTCCGAGTTAGTGAGCTTGACCATACACTACCAGGGCCCTGCGCCCACCCGAAAGTCCCGTCCATTGTATAGAGTAGTCCACGCGCAAACCGCCAACAAGCTGGTCCAAGTTGGACTCGGAATCGGAACACTCTGTTGTCCAATACATGCACCAAAAATTCCACATATTCGTAAAACAACTTCTTGACGGCCGTTAGATTCATATCAACCCGCGAATCAGACAAAAAAGGTCGGCCACCGAGCTAAAATCTTGATCGTTGGATTGAACCGAAGGGTTTCCGCTGGTTTTATATTGTTGAGATACGCGGCGCCTTGTGCCGCCAGCCTACACGCATTTTTCTCCTGTGTACTTTCAGAGTTCTGAAGTTTCCGGTCAAAGTAAAAGCCGAGGTCGAAAGCTTCTGCTTCTCTGAAGGAATCGCGGCTCAGATTTATAATTTCTGTTTTGTTTAATTTTGTCCCACATTTCATTTCTGTTCGGAGCGCTGTCTGAAGGTATTGAATTGAAATTTCATGTAATTTGGAAGGAAAATTATTTGAATGTCACGATTTCGATTTGTTATTCACTTTTTCAGTATTGAAAAATAATGCATTTCGTTGGAATAATTGAAAAATAAAAGCTTTATTTATGTGTTCATTTTGTTTCATATTATTTGAAATTTTGTGATCTGTTTCGCGCAGATTGAGCTCTTGAAGGTTGAAGCTTAAATTTGTAGTCGCTGATTAGATCACTGGCAAATTGAAATTGTATTATTCGTCGAAATAACTTATTATACAAGCTATTTTTTATTTATAAAATCTTTACAGTACTTACGTGACAAAGAAAGAATGGCGAGCACGATGCAATTTTCTGGTGTGATTAGAAAGAATTTTTTGCGTTGCCAAGTAATATCATGGCAGGGGCTTGAGTTTACAAAATGCGTGAGTTCGAGCTCTAGATTATGTATAAGTGCCAGAAATTCATGTAGAGGTAGAGGACATTTGAGAGTCAGTTGCGAGGGAGCGAGAATCGATGTGATCGGGAGGAAAGAGAGTCAGAAACAAGGTGTGGAAGAGAATGAGAAGCAGTTGACATGTGTTATGAAGTTTGGTGGGTCGTCTGTGGCCTCAGCTGAGAGGATGAGAGAGGTTGCTGAGCTTGTACTAAGCTTCCCGAACGAGAGGCCTGTGATTGTTCTTTCTGCAATGGGGAAGACAACAAACAAGCTTATATTGGTATGGATTTTTTTTTGTATGTTTTTTCCAATGCCAGGATTGTTTTATTTATTGTGGATTTGGTTGCTTGTTTACTAGGCTGGTGAGAAGGCTGTTATTTGTGGTGTTACTAATATATCATGTATTGATGAGCTGAGCTTTATAAAAGACTTGCATCTCAGGTGAAAATGGAATTTTGTTTTGTTTATTGTTGATCATGAAGAACCAAGATTGTGATTTCGATTTTTTTTCATATTTGGTATTGTTGTAATTGTCCAGGACTGCGGATGAGCTTGGCGTGGACAGGTCAGTTATTGCAAGTAAGTGCCTTTGTTTTTCTGGAAATTACTTGTTGTTTGTTTGTTTGCTTCTAGTGGATATTAAACTTTGGCTTGTAGCCGAGAAGTTTGAGGTTTTAAATTTTAGCTATTAGCTTTATACTATCTTAATAATAAACGCTGTGCAAAAGTGAAAAATCATAAATATTTGATCATTTCACGTTGTTTACACTTGATATTCATGACATGTATGTAATTGGCTAGTATTGTGTGCGCTTTAAAGAAAATGGATGTGATTTCTTGCCATTTTTATCGGCTTCTAATGTGGTAATTGAACCTAGTAACTAGAGGAGATTGCAAAGATTGAAATTGTGAGAAATATGCTTATCTGATTTTCATGTACATTGGCTTGTGGGTGTAACTCTGCTGATTTGTGCTTGGAAAACATTTTGCAGCACACCTGGATGAACTGGAGCAACTTCTGAAGGGAATTGCTATGTTGAAAGAGTTAACTCCACGCTCTAGAGACTACTTAGTTTCCTTTGGGGAGTGTATGTCCACAAGAATTTTTGCAGAGTATTTGAATAAAATTGGTGTTAAAGCCCGCCAGGTATGTTATCACCTTCTATGTTTCTGTATATTTAATCTAATTGCTGTTGACAAGTTTAGATTCTCCGATTATTAGTTGAGCACTTTTAAACTTGCGTCTCCTCTCCCTTTCTCTCTCTGTCTCTTAACATTTTATGGTTTTCCGATCTGAAAGGATTCATATGTGCAACTCTACTGTGCTTAGTTTATTCAAATGAAAGCTAATTATAATTTTCTGCATTTGTTCTTTGCAGTATGACGCCTTTGAGATTGGTTTCATAACCACTGATGACTTCACAAATGCTGATATTTTGGAAGCCACTTATCCAGCTGTTGCTAAGAGGTTACATGGTGATTGGAACAGTGATCCTGCTATTCCAATTGTTACTGGCTTCCTAGGAAAGGTCTTTCAAATTGTTAACTGCTTCAAATATTGTCTTGTTTAAAATGATTCCTCTTTTGGGAGTCCCTGTTAAAATACTCAATGCATTGTGTTTTTATTTTCCGTCAATCCCAGGGTTGGAGGACTTGTGCAATTACTACATTGGGTAGGGGTGGCAGTGATTTGACAGCCACAACCATTGGGAAGGCATTAGGGTTGCAAGAAATTCAGGTCAGCGGAGATGCTTAAAGTGTTCATATCATTTGCCCATAGATATATCTTACATGCAAGGACCCTTTTTGCTTTCATATAATGAAAAGATGTAGAGATGCAAATACAAAATTTATACAAGTGCCACCAATTTTTTCATTGATGTTAAAGAAGTGATGCTGTTGTAGCTTCAAATTCTTTAGAAAATGTTATAGAAGATTGAGAATTCCATTAAACATGACTTCAGTGCTCAGATTGTATTTCAGAATGATATAAGATATTGTTTTATTGGTTACAGGTGTGGAAGGATGTTGATGGTGTTTTGACTTGTGATCCTAACATATATCCACGGGCTGAGCCAGTCCCATATTTGACATTTGACGAGGCAGCTGAACTTGCATATTTCGGGGCTCAGGTATTTGTTTTTATTGCAATGTAACTGTCCACGATGTGTGGATTAAATTAAGTTATGCTTTTAATCACAACACTGCAACTTGTAATATCAGACAGCTTTTCCCCTTCATAGCTGGTATGTATATCCCTTTTTTCTTCCCCAATGTCCTGATTATTTTCCAAATTTCTCATGAAACCTTGTTTCTAGAACACAAGGGAGCCCCCTTTTCTTTGTCTGTATAAGCTGTCACAAGAGCTGAAGCTGGATGCCAAAACTAGCATCAAGTAACCACAAAAACCAATGGTTTAAACTTATGGATAAGGCCGAACAATGATATTTAAGCTCTTAATATACCTTTCGTATGCAAAGTATGTGGAGCAAAAGCAACCATAATCACAACCGCAGGCATGACAAGATATACAAAAACCACATATTATTACTTGATTAATATGAGTGATGATTTATAACTAAGCTCTAAATTCAAAAGTTCAAGTTTATAAGTAAGCACTTAATAGCTAGATTGTTAGGGGGGTCTAAATAGAGGATTCAAACATTCCTAGGTTAAAACAGAAATTGCATGGCTGAAGTGAAAATGATTTTTCCTACAGCGTTAATATTGTTCTTTTCTCAGGTTCTACATCCGCAATCCATGAGACCAGCTAGAGAGGGCGATATACCTGTTAGGGTTAAGAATTCTTATAATCCTAATGCTCCAGGAACTTTGATCACCAGGTTAAGAGATATGAGTAAGGTTTGTAATCAGATTGTTGCCTTACCACTTGACAGATAATTAAAAGAACATTAATCTTCTTGTTTGACAACTGCAGGCAGTCCTAACTAGCATTGTTCTGAAACGTAATGTTACCATGTTAGATATTGTTAGTACTCGCATGCTTGGGCAATTTGGCTTCCTTGCAAAGGTTACAAGTCTGATACTGGTGCTGGTGCTTTGCTCCTATTGGCATAGAGTGATTGTTTTGATCATTATGTTTTGTGCTTGCAGGTATTTTCAATTTTTGAAGATTTGGGCATTTCGGTGGATGTTGTTGCTACCAGTGAAGTCAGTATTTCGTTAACATTGGATCCATCTAAGCTTTGGAGCAGAGAGTTAATTCAGCAGGCAAGCGTATGATATTTTTCTCCATGTGTTAGAATTTAGATCGAAGATTTGCATAACTTATACCTGATATGATTCAATTAGTTTTACTTGACTTTTTACAGTTAATCTAATCTTGGGTATGATATCTGCTTTAATCAGGAGCTTGACCATGTTGTGGAAGAACTTGAGAAAATTGCAATTGTCAATCTCCTCCAGCACAGATCAATTATTTCTCTAATTGGCAATGTCCAAAGATCATCACTGATACTTGAGAAGGTACGCGATTACTTCTTTATTATTGGATAGGAAGTTTTTTAGGTGATTGCTTATATTAATTTTAATGTTCTGGTAGTACTCTCAATTATGTGGTGAGACATTTTTAACAATTGACATTGCTTTAACGAAATTGACAAATATCCATCTTATTGTGGGGACCTTTGTAGATGAAAACTTCATGAACGCATTGTAGTTCAATTATAACCTTATGGCATGGTTGAACATAGGTGCAAGTAAAATTGGTCGTAGCATAAAATTTGGACAAAAATATTATGTGCTATGCCTGTATTGTATATATTGTATTCTCATGTAATTCTGTAACGTTAATGCTAATAGGCTTCTGAGTGTGCCTTCTAGGAGAAATTAGGAGGAAAATTTGGAAGTAATGTGATATGTTTTGAAACTTGAATAAATGTTTTTTTATTCTTAATGCATTTCAATTTTTATGGTTTTATTGACTGGGTAAATATTATGTCAGGCTTTCCGTGTTCTTCGAAGGAGTGGTGTCAATGTTCAGATGATCTCTCAGGGTGCATCAAAGGTCTCTCACAAAACTCTTTTTTGCCCGTCTGTTAGTGTCTGTTTCGTATTTTAGTGTCAAGACTCAAAGCATGTGAATGACACTTATGATTGGGGACTTTGCATGTTGTCAGTGCCCTTGAAGCCACCTAATTGGACCCAAATTTTGAATTATTTGTTGGAACAGTGACATTAACCGTAGCTATTGATCAATTTCCTAAACAACAAATATCCTGTGGCAAAATTTCTTAACACGAAGCATATTATAGAGCTCCAGGTTCTGTTGCATAAATGCCATCTTTTTGTCTTAACCAACGTGGCTGACCCATTCCATTTCACTGAACAGGTTAATATCTCCTTGATCGTAAATGATAATGAAGCGGAGCAGTGTGTGAGGGCTCTCCACGAAACCTTCTTCGAAACTGATCTGTCGGAGCTAAATTGTGATTGTGTACCTGAGAATCAATCTTCCTTAATATTATAGAACAACGATATGTTCCCTGTCCTCTTTTTAACTCTTAATTGAAAACATTCTTTCCTCATTGCGGAATGCAGATATGGGCTCTTTAATCCAAGTTATGATGACCAATGGTTTTCCTAATCAAATGGCACGGGAATAGCAGGTGACTGATGATTAATGAATTTGTCTTGTTAGCCGAGAAAGGAATTCATTGCTTAGCTAGAAGAGTTGTGGGTGATTTTATTTCATTGTTATATCTCCGTAGCCAGCCCTAGAAAATTTGGGAAGGGAAAACTTGATACAGATTAAAATACCATGAAAGTGAATTATGTTAGGAATACAAATTTTATCTAGACAAGATTATGCAATAATATTATATTATGAGTACTTGTCTATTATATTTTATTTTTATTTAATCTAATAATTTTTTTTTTTCATTATGATCTTATTTATTCTATAATTTGTCCAAAAAAATTGTAAATAAGACAATGCATTTAATAAATATTATTGAACCCAAGAGTGAGAAAATCAAACGTTTAACCACCTCAAAATAATAACAATTTATACGACTTTTTGTTACAAAGTAACTGGTAAAAATATTATATTATATTATTATTTTTAAACTGTTGTAAAAATATTAATTTTGTACAGTATTCTAATAACGGCATATGGGGGGCAACGTGCAGTGATATATTTTTAAGAACGAGTCATTTTATAAGGGAGTGTTTAGGAACGAGCATTTTGGGGTAAGTAAAGTTTATGTTACCCTCATTTCGGACTAAATTTTAAATTTGCTCAATTTGAGTTAAAAATCAAACTTTGTATTTACTTTTCACTGTCCGTTCGAATGCTGCTACTGCTTCTTCGTGGCCATGAACAAGATTTCTCAGATTGCATTTCAGCTACAGCTTAATTCATTCTCGGTTTGGTCGTTCAATGCCTCTCTCCTTAGTTCCTGTAGGTGCGACATCTTCTCCATCCAATTGAAGATCTACACCAGTTGTAGCTTCTTCCTCTCGTGCAGCCGTGTTAAGTAGTTACGGAAACATGATTTGTAATTGCATGGATTTTCACCTACTGTCTACCATCAAGTGTAAAATCACTTTGTATGACTCATATTTCCCTCATTTCAGCTAATAAAAGTAAAAGTCTAATATTGTCGTTATAGTGCAATTATAGAAAGGGATTATTTAATATTTGCTGTAATAAAATGTAACGGGTTCTGAAATTTTATACAGTGCGTTGACAGCGAGATTGATTAAATTGTTAATATGGTGAATTAGGTTGTAGAAATACTCGTATTTATTCATTTATTGTTGTCACTGGTGATGGTCATGGTTTGGTCCCATTGTCGATTACTGTTCGGATACAAGGTAAATTGTCGGTAGGGGCCGACGTTAAATAGCCGAGTATAAGTTGTTTTGATGGTTTGAGTGTCTATTCCCCCCTTTTTTTTCTTTTTTCTTTTTTTTACATATTATTCTTTTACAAACTCGTGGATGCATTTCACATACCGGTTCGATTTAATGGCAAGAAGTTCATTACCTAATAAGAATCAGTGTAGAAGTTTATTACATCGTATACACCCAATCAAACTCCCGCTTTTTATTTTTTATTGATGAATATGAACCACTTACAATAACTAAAATTCCCCAAATGACTGATGCAACTACTCTCTCTCTCTCTCTCTATACAAAAACTATTTTCATTAACACACGCATACAATAAAATCAATATATATATACAAATTTAGAAAAAGCGACAGTAAAATGCATTGTCTTTAAATATCAATCGAATTGATTAGTTTTTGAAAAATAGGACTAAAGAAAACTCATAAAAATCTATTTGAGCTAACCATTTCGTCACAAATGATAATTTTCTAAAGTATGCAACATAAGAATACAATGGTAAAAATATTAATACATACAAGTGAACAGTTGAGATTGAGTTGCACAGATAAGAACTTTCTCGAGAGAGCGGTTGACGAATTGCAACAGCAGATGGAGGTGCAAAGAAACTTGTTTCGACGAGAGAGGTCGATGGTTTTCTAGGTAAAGTGAATGTGAATTATGGGCGAGAAGAATTGGTTTCATGGAACCCAATGTGGTGGGTTTCACCGTTTTTTTTTTTTTTTTTTTTTTTTTTTTTTAATT
>JAWDEX010199660.1:0-11691 GCA_035221805.1 Trichilia hirta
GTGTTAGCTTTCTTGCGGATATTATTTACTCTCTCTTATAGCAAGAAATCTCATATTTATATTGTGATCTCTCAGGTTCACTATAAAGTTAACTGTGATCTAAAATTAATCTCATTGGCCTTAGTTTGAACCATTCGAATCCTCAATGACTATGGTTGATATTTAGCAAAGTGTCATAACTCTTAACTCATAATAAAAAAAAAAATTGCATCGAACCTTTATTCTTAATTATAGGTTTTATATGAATAATCTTCTTCCATTCATCTAATCCTAACTAAATCAAGGCTCACGACTATCAAAACCCTTAATTCAATTTTATTCGAATAATCAGTCAGTACGAACTAAACTTGTCACATGAACTCTTCATATGACATTTGTACTTAAGCCAAAGACTTTTTTTTCATTCGTTTACTAATATCGGACTAGAAACTCAAATCTGGATCGAGTCAACGGTACCTTAAAATCTATTATATCAAGTCAATAAATTTCTTCTGACAGTCATTTACTATTTAATATAAACAACATATTACCAAACTAATTTTTTTATACAAGATATGATTAGTCTTGCATTTATATACCATATGAACCATGTGTATCTATACCGATTGACAACCTGACATTCAAGGTCTAAAGAGTAGTTAACATACTCTTATAATTTAATAATGAATCATTGATATTATACATTCATATGATTTACCATATTTGATCACATTTAAATAATAGTTCTCTAACTATTATTTCATACTAATTCCTAATGATATGACTATCATATTACTCACATTAATATCATCTCATGATATTCACTGAAGACATTCAGTGTGCCTACTATGCAATATCAATGTCTAGTTGATATTAGGTCTATAGGAAATAATTTAGATAATCTAATTATCTTAGACGATTCACATGTATATTCTATTACTAGTAGATTGGATAGAAGAAGAAGCATATACATAGGAATTAAAATACTTTCTTTATTAATAAATATGTATAATACATATTCTATAATGACTTAATACAATATGCCCAAAATTGATAACACGAATGGTTTTAGGGTATACAACACTAACAGAAATGTCCCTTTACTCAGCCATCTATATAAAAGTTGGATGCTTGCTTTTTTTTTTACAATACAATAAACACACTCTAACTTACATAAGCACATAATAATACTTATAATTCTAACATCATTTAACATCAACTATCCTTACCTTATCTAATATAAGACATTATTCTGATGTCTTAATATAAAAAGATAAAGTATAAAAAATATTACCTGAGATAGAATTTTTATATAAGAAAAATCTGCAACAAACTATAAAAAAGAAAAGTTAAAGACGAAATGTTAGATCTAGTTCGCACTTTTTTTTTACTTTTCACTGACCAATCTATCTGAGCTATCCTTGAATTGGGTTAATAAATAAAATCTTATAATTAATCAATCAATTACTCATGATTTGAGACACAGACTTAGATCTGACCTATTGAAGGTAAGATAAATCGTTCTTCTCCAATTTGGTCAAGAAATGATAACAAAGGATTAAAAAAAGTATTAACATTTAATAAACTAATGAGTTTTTGGTAAATATTCAATTAAGCCCATGAAGCAACTTGAAAAAGTTCTTCTAAAGTACCGAAATCACCTAGAAGGCATATAAAAGCATCAGAGTTACACATCATTCTTACAATACGTTTATGCATAGAAGATGCCTTTAACTTATCACTGATTGTCTTTTCAAAGAAATTTCTTGTAGTTAAAGGTATAGAAACAATACTAAGCACTTAACAGTCTCCTAAATATACTGCTGTTGACGCTCATCCTATTAATCCTAAGCTACCTCTTCGATAGACCAAATAAATCTTTCTCTCAATTAAAACCTAATCCAGATTACTAACACTATTTAAAAAAAATTTTGTATTTTTTCGGACTTGTTCCACAAAAGACACAAATTTTTTGAATTTAACGGATTGATTTTTTTTTCTATTTCTAACTAAACTTGACTCTGTAAATAAAAAATGATGATGCATATTTATAGATAAAATAATAATAACTGTACAAGTGAAAATAAATAAAATATATTTATATAGTAAAAGATAAAACAATAATGGCATCTATATAGGTAGGCTAACTATTAACAAATAATAAAATAACAAAATTAAAACAACGATAATAAATACATATATACAGTAACTACGTTGAAGTCTTTTTTCAGAAATGGCTTGAATATTTTTTATGGATTAGAAATGGACTTTTTTTCTAATTTTCTTAGAAATTGGCAAACAAGGTCATTTACAATGAGATTTGCAATATTATAGTGCTCGTGCTCATTTTGAAATAGTTTTCATAATTTCAAAAGCTTGCATTAGACTAATCCATAAGAATGCATCTCAAGAGTCAATAGAATATTATCTAAAGACTCTTTACTTAGTCCATTCTTAATGAATTGGATTTTGTTCTCACAATTATTAGAAAGATATCCCAAAGAGCGACATCGCTTATTACAATTTTATCTCACACATTTGTGATAAACTGACAATCTTTTTACTTGTTATTTCTTAGAATAAGAACTCTTACCTAAACCAGGCTTATGAGCAATAAAAAAATTAGGAGATTGTCCACCTAGTCGAATTTTTGCTTTAATCAACCATCTTATATCTTGGGGAATGCCATTGTTCATAATAATCCTTAATGTGGTCACTCTAATTTTATATATTTTTATCAGACTATTTACCTAGAGCACAAGGAATCGATTATATAATTTTAGCAAAACTTCATCCATATTTAGCTATATCAAACTGAAATTTGACAAATTATCGTTATTAGCGACTTATCCAAGAGCAACAAAACTACTTTGTAAAATAAATAAATGATTATTAATATAATTTCTAATAGCTAAAATTCTTTCAACTCAATTTTATAAATAAAAAAATAATTACATATTTTTATAGTAGAGAAAAAGGTAAAATAATAGTATTATCTATGTACACTAACTCAGCAAAGTGAAAAAAAAATAGTAAACACTCATATTATTGGTAAGTTTGTTAGAATTAGTCTAATGGTTAATTTGAAAACATAAACACATTACTATCAAAATTTGATGCCTTGAGTTAAGTACAAAATTATCAAACAATTGTAACATAACAATTTGAAAATTGAATTTCATATTATTATCACAAATTCAGTACCTCGAGTTTTGTTTATAAAGTATGGATAAAATTTACAGAGGACAAAATTGAGTTATGACATACTTAGCCCAAACATCTCATATGAATGTATTAATTCATGTTGACAAAGAAATAGGTCTTGTGTAGCATAACAAATCACATTTCATTGTCGAATTCAATTAATACATAAATGTTGGATAAGCTATGTTAAATATTCTTAATATTTAACATTACCACTTAATGTTAATCATAAAAGAAATTTTAATTAAATTTGGTCTCAAATTAATTGACATGTTCATGACACTTATAAAATATTCTTATGATAATCATAACTACATATATCAACATTATAACACATGAATCATATGAACATTTCAATTATGCAAGGGCATACATACTAAGATGATATGTACATAACAATTCAAAAATCATTCTTATTCAATCATGCTTAATATGTATAGATTAATAACTTTTATTACAAATTATAATTACATGAAAATTATTATAAATGAACAAGCATCATATTACTAATAAAATTAAGCTTCTAGGTTAAGTTGGCAACTTGGGACAAGTTGTGCTGCAAAATTTTTGCAAACTAGCCAACTCTTGAATAATTTTCCAAACCCCCAAATTATGCTAAATTTAATCAAATGGATCATTTTATGTAAAGTGGGAGGCATATAAAACTATTTTATGAAATAAATTCGACAATCAAAAAATTTATAAACATTTTTCATAAGTACATACTTTTGTTAAAATTATGATAAATGTTTGATATCTAACAATTGAACACCTAAACTAGTTTGTAATTGGCTCAAAATATCTACTGTATAGTTATCCAACTAATGAAAAAATCCAACAATAGAGAGTTTCATGCCAATCATGTATTATTTTGCGAACACAATTTTAACAACACCTCGACACCATTCAATGCACAATTTTTTAGAATTCAAACATTTTGAATACATAATGAAATGATAATAAAATTAGGGTGGCAACATGACATCAACACTCCTAAATTATTTCACACAAACTTGGCCTAGGAAAATCAAAACTAGTTGGTTTTTCACCAAGATTTAAGCTCAACGCATCATCTCATCAACTCATATCTGTAATATACTCAATCACAGCTCTAAAGCTTTGATACCACTGTAAATTATAGAATACTAGATTTCTTTAAAATATGAAGTATAGCTAGCATGCAAAGGATCTAGGAATTGTGCATAAAATGGATACAATTTAAAATTTTCATAAATAACATACCTTGTATCTAAGCTTCAAAACTTGAATTTAGTGAATTGAAGCTTTAGAACATCAAATTAGGAGCTCCTCTCTCAAGTGATGCCCTTGCCCTTCAATTCTCCACTTTGGCTTTACAAAATTTGAATCAAAATAATTTTGATTAACTATGGTTTTTTAGCAAACCCTAGGCTTCAAATTCACGTGAGAATATTTTTTAACTCTTAAAATTGATTGTATAATCTTGTAGATCACACCTTAAAATACTTAAATCAATTTTAAATTTGTTGAAATAAACAAAATTTGACTTCTTATAGCATATAGAAGTGTATGGAAAAATAGAAAAGAAAGCTTCCAATTTATTTCTTTTTTTATTCATTTCTTAAATAAAAATAATTAATAAATTCTTTTATATATTTTCCCATTTAATTGACAATTAATTAAATTAAAATACTTGAAAAATGTTAGGCCAAATGTGTGATCCAAATTGATGCATATACCATGTATATCCACCATCCATTTATTAAATAAATGTAAGGCCAAGATTATGCCACTTGTCATAATTTTATTTGCTAGGATAAAATGCATGACATACTTTCACTCATATCATACATGAGCTTAGGCCAACTAATTATATTGCTTAGCTTTATATATTAAAGTATTGCATAATTTAACTGAGAAAAAATCAAGGCAATTTATGGTAAGACTCAATAGGTTACACCAATAGTAAACATAATTTCTAAACTAACCTTCTTAGGTTGTTTCATTTAATCAATCTTCAAAAAGATTAATTAAATGTGTATATAGACCAATGTTGACACCTGACCATGTAATATGGCCACAGATTATAATAGTATAAAGTTTCAACTAATGAACCTATCTGTTATCAGTTATTGTATAGTTTAATCTTTCTATCATATAATGCTCTGATCAAAGTAAGGGTATACTATTGTCGTCAAACCCTTTTATATTCGATGCTATGTATAATAAATGATAGACAATAACTCTATTGTATATTATCATTGAGAATACACTTTTCTATCAAGTATAATGAATTATCCTGGCTGAAAATTTCATGAGTCAAATTTGCATTATTTTCATATAGCATTCTACTTCAAATAATAAGACTAATGGATCCTTACTCAAACATTCATATATCACTATAAATGTCTTACCATACCTAATATCTACCTATCATATGCCTTAATGCAAACTTGTCCTAAGTAATATCAAAACATGATAATTTATCTACAAGAAAACCATGATATTGTTAACTATAAGGATCATTTACACAATTGATATGATGATTATCCAATTGATGATTAAGTATACTTAGCATTTGGACGTATCATGTGAGTCTATTCAGTAAACTCATACTCAAATAATGAGCCCTATAACTTTCTTTAGTGTCACTATACAAGTAATCTATGAGATCGATTACTCTTTATCATACATATAGTAAAAATAGTATATACTAGTATATTCGATACTATGAATACCTTAATTTATTGTTCTATGACTAGGAACATTTAGAAATGATACTATTAACATATAATCTTATAAATATAAACTTATGTGTATTGTATAAATTTTATAGGTTTTATTATATTGTGTAAATCAAACATACATGTAAATATAATAAAAGTTAATATAAAATCAAATACTCATTCTATTAATAATAAGATTTATAAAATTAAAATTATAAATCACATCGTGATTAACTTTTAGGGCATATATCTCTTTCAACGATAACTTAACATCGTGTGGTTGCTGTATTTTTTTGCATTTTTTATTGTGGTTATAAAATGTGGAACAAGTTTTTAGTGTCATTAGTATGAAGGTGCTAATTTGTTAATATTATAACTAAGTGGTAAAGATTAATCTAAGCTTTTGCATTTAGTTCATTTTATTTTGTTGTACTCTTTGTTTGTTTCTTGTATTTGTAGGTATGGTGTATGAGTAAAAGTCAACATTCAGAGTTATTGCCATTAAATATGAAAATTAAATGTACTTGTCACAACTTGAACAAATAAAAAAAAAAAAGCAAAAGGGATAGTGCAGTTTATTTGAACAGAATATAGCAATAGTAGAGGATAACTAACAACAAGCATTGAGAGATTATTTAAAGTCAGCAATTAATGATAACTAATTGAGAATTCAGCATCAAGATATTATAGCTAATAATTTTGAATTAAAACCAGCCCTTATTACTATGGTACAGAAAAACTAATATTGTATACTTGCATATGAGACCCAGATATTCATCTAGGCACATTCTTAAAGATATGTGATATTTTTAAGATGAATGGAGTGTTGGATGATGCTATTAGATTGATATTGTTTTTATTTTCACTAAGGGACAAAGTGAGGGGTTGGTTGCAATCATTATAGCCCCAAAGTGTTGCTATATAGGAAGAATTGGTAGAAAAATTCTTGGCAAAGTTCTTTTCACTATTGAAACATTTCAATTATGGGGAGAAATAGCTTCGTTTAGGCAATTAGATTAACCAATTTATAATGCTTGAGAGCATTTTAAAGACACGATCAAACGATGTCCTTAGTATAGATATCAAGATTTGCTCCGAATTCAAGAATTCTACAACGGTTTGAATGGGCAAACGAAGACTATAGTTGATGTAGTAGCTAAAAGAGCATTATTAAAAAGGACAATAAATAAGGCAATCAATTACTTAATAAAATGGCTGTAAACAATGCTTAGTGGCCAAATGAAAGAAATACCCATTAAAAAATAGTTAAAGTGAATGAAGTAGATTTGTTGGTGTTGTTAGCAGTTCAAATATTAACTTTAACAAGTAAGATCTTTGAGTTGAGTGTAAATAGTTCAAGTAATAAAGAAATGATTACCATGGCTAGTAGTTCACATTTAAGAATGGAAAAGAATCAAGAACAATGTTAATTTATCAATACAGTATTATTTGGGCTTTCGAAATCATGAGAAGTTTTCATATGGCAATAGTTAAAATATTTTGCAAGCACTGCCTAGATTTAACTATAATATAGTGTAAAAGAAGTGTTCATTGGAAATTACATTTTTGAATGAGATTAATGGAAGATTTACTAGAATAAAGAAAGAATTAAGAATATTGAGACCTATTATAGCAACATAAGTACTGCCATGATGAATCTCGAAGTTTATATTGGTCAGTTGGCAAATGCAATCAAGTTGCAATCTTTAAGATAGTTCCTTAGTAATATTGAAATAAATTCAAAAGATCAATACAAAGCAATTATATTGCAAAATGGCAAGGTGGTACAGACTCAGCCCAAAAAAGTGATTATAGAAGAAAGTAAAGAGCCTAAAGTGCTAAAAAAAGATGAATTTATGGCAAAAGAACCTCAAATTACATTTGTAAAAGACACACTAGAATATAAGCCTTTATTGCCATCTTTATAATGTTCTTAGAAAAAGAAGCTAGATGTGAAATTCAAGAAGCTTCTAGACATCTTCAGAAAGATTCTTATTAATATCCCATTGGTGAATACTTTAGAGCAAATGCCTAACTATGAGAAGTTTATAAAAGAGATGATATCTAAAAAGAGGGGATTGGAAGACCATGATACAATTAAGTTATTCGAGGAGTATAGCACTATTCTTTAACACAAACTAGAACAAAAGCTCAAAAATTAGGTAGCTTTACAATCTTTTGTACTATTAGTGATTAATTTTTAAAAAAGCTTTGTGTGTTCTTGGGGCTAGTATAAATTTGATACCCTTATCAGTATACCAAAAATTGAATTTAGGCAAAGTTTGACCTATTATAATTTTATTACAAATGGTGGATCGATCATTATCATTTTTAAAGGGTATCATTGAAGATGTTTTGATAAAGGTTGACAAATTCATATTTTGGTAGACTTTGTTATTCTTGATATAGAAGAGAATTGAGAAATTCCAATTATTCTTAGTCAAACATTGCTTGCTACAAGGAGGGTTTTAATTGATGTTCATGGTGGAAATCTCACTCTTAGGGTAAATAAAGAAGAAGTCAAATTCAATATTAGCAATATGATGAAATTTCCAAGTGAAAAAGAGGCATGCCAAAGGGTAGATGTGACTTCTAGTTATAGGATAGTGTGTTTCTTAATTTTTATGCTAAGAATCCTTTAGAGCATTGGTTAAGGGATTCAAAATTTAAAGAGAATTGAAAGGAGATATACCAATTTACGAGGCCAATGAAGATAAAGTGATGAAGAATTTATACTTAAAGAGATACTGAATAATGAATCAAGAAGCACAAGACAATATCAACAAATTAAAACAAAGGCTATAATCGAGATTTAACTACTTAAAAAGTCTAATGAACTTAAGTGTACTTTCTTGAATAAGCATCTAACTTTATCGAATATTGGTTTATCCTTCTTAAAGAAAAAGAAAAAAAAAAAAAGAAAAAAAAGGAAGAACACAATTCTAAAGACTTTCGACTACCAAAAAATTATACAACTGGATGGTTTAAAAGAAATAAGGAATGAAGTCAACAAGAAATTCAGGATTAAATTATTTCTAAAGAAGCTAAAATCAAGTTGGTCCATAACCTTCAAAATTAAAAGAACTTTCCATTTGGAGCCATTGAGATAAAGGTAAAGAGCAAAAACTATTTTGAATCAATGGCAATCAACTTAAGCATTATCATGAAATAAAAGAGCTTAATCTCATCACCTTATAAATAATGAGTAAAGAAGGCAGCAATGTCTAGCTGGGGATGTTAAAACTAGCGCTTGTTGAGAGGCAACCTTATCATTTTATGTTTTTAATAATTTATGAAATTTTGTTTGATTTGAGTTTTTATATCTTGTCTTTGTGTTATGAGTGAATTTATATACTAAAAAACTATTCAATTTTGTTCCAAGTATAAAGCATAATATTGGAATTGAAGTAAAGAAAATAGTTAGTAGGTGAAGAGGAAAAAAAGCATGATGGGCGCTAAAACCCCCAACTTGGGCGTAATAGCGCCCAGAGAAGAAACATGCTGGGTGTTATAGTGCCTAATTTTCCAATTTCCTAGGCCCTTTAGTGCCTAGCAAAGGCACTATAGTGTCCAGCCTATAGGCACAAATGGGGAGCAACCTTTTTTTCTTCTTCTTATATGCTCTTTATCTTTTAAATATCTTTCTTTCTCTCAAAGAAATCAAACACAAAAGTTTGTAGGGCAAAATTAAGGTTTGAGCACTCTATTCCCTCCAAATTTACTCGTTCTAACTCACAAGTAGGTGTTTATCTTTTAACCTCTCTTTCATTTGTGAAAATTGTAGATTTATGTTAAAGTTTTGATTTAATCATTTTGAGAGAATAATTGAGCATGGGTTTTATGAGAAATGATGGAAAATAGTCATATTTACATATATCATGGTTTGGAATATGGTATTGCACCATGATTTCTATAAATTGAGTTAGGAATTTGGATTTACACTAATGAATAGTGATTTGTTCATGCTTAAAAAAGAGTAAAATTATTATTCCATGATTTGTGACATTTCACCGTGAATTATACCAATATTGTTGCTTAAATGTTAAATCTTTGAGAATGAAAGATTTTATAAGAATAATGGTTATTCAAATTCATGACATGTATGGTTGATGGAAACGGTAATTATATTCAATGTTATAGAAAATGTCAATTGATTACCATTATTTTCTTGTGAGTAAAAGGAGAGAAGAAGTATTAAAGTTTGGTAATGGTAGGAGTTAGATGTTAAAATACAAGATAGAGAAGTGTTTGTGTTATAAGTTGATCAAATTTTGCTTACAGGAATTCGATTATAATGCTCTTAAAAATAAAAATTAGAGTAAAAAAAAATGGTTGACGAGGGAGATTCAAGATTTGCTTTAGCAAAAATGAGTTTCGATAAAACAACATTTTTAAATGCCAATGATGAGAATACCTTTAATATAACTTTAAAAGGGAGAGCAGGGTTGTTGGAGAAAGGGTTTCAGTTGAATTTATTAAGGTAGTTAATTTTCATGGACAAAATTTATTCTCAAAGTTGGTAACATTTCTACAAGTAACCTTAACCGGCCAAAATGACTTTGGTTAGAGAGTTTTTTGCCAATGCAAAGATACTTAAAAGTCAAATTTCAAGTGTGCAAAATTGTGATATTATTTATGGGAAAACCGTTATCAATTGGTCTTTGGGCATTTCTAAAATTAAAGATGAAGTTATTTCTCTTCTAACAATATTGACATAGATTTGGTTACTAGAACAATTTGCTTATAAAAAATTCGAGGATAATATAAGTGATGACCAATAGTAAAGACATAACATTTTCATCCAAATTCTTTACTTTATAAATAAAGATATGGCATCATTTCATTTGTTCAAGGTTGGCCTTTTCTTACTTGATAACAAAATTAATTAAATACTTAGAGCCCATGCCAAGTTGCTTAAAACTCTACAGCCAAAAAATCCAATTGACGAGAGATTTATTCACCAGATTAAAGCAAAAAAGAAAGATAAAGTTGGATTTTCATCAAGAAGACCTTCCTAAAGAAGGAAAGGCGATCAGAAAAGGATGAAGTAGGTAGGAAGATTTGTTGCCTAAAAAGGACGTTGGATCAATTTGGCAGATACATTGAGGTGCTTTTCAAGCTATTTGCTCTATGCTATTTTAGACTGTTGAGTAATAACACTTTGACACCAATATATTTTAATTGATTCCCTCTTTGCCAGCTTCAAATGACAATAAAGAAGAAGAAGATGATAAAGATGACCAAAAAGATGAGTCTAGTGAGAAAATCAAACATAATGACGAGGCATAGGCGTTGAGATATTCATCTCCCTTAGTTTTTTTTTTTTTCTCTTTTTCTTCTATTTAGTATGTATGTAAAGCATTAAGGATAATGCTCAAAATAACTTTAGGGGAGCAACAATAAACTAGTATTGTCATCCTTTTTCGTGTTATTACTAGTGTCTTAGTGGTTTAGGTGAATTTTGGAACAACTTTGAACAATATAGTTAATGTATGCTTTATTTGGTTGTCATTTTAAGTGTATATAGCTATTGTTTTAGTTTTACTTAAAATTGTGTTGTAATGCGATTTTTGGTGTGAACATTTTAGCGTGAATGTATGTACATGATTTTATTTGGTGAATTTCTTTGCTTTATTGTAACAGACTATGTTTTCTTTAACAATAAACTTAAAATTTTGTTGGCTAGAATGAGAATTTTTAAATCTTAAGGGGGCTAATAGTAATTTGTAATTTGGAGAGTGAGCTAGAATTAAATGGCCAATGGGCTTTATATGAGATTGGGCCAAATATTATATTTAGTGTA
>JAWDEX010199671.1:0-11691 GCA_035221805.1 Trichilia hirta
GTAGAATGGTTCTAGTTGTTAATGGCTATGGATTCTAGGTGTGGGTTGGTGTTTAAAAGTGTTTAATGTGTTTTTACCACTAAACTTGGTGGTTAGCTTTTTATTGGATCCTGACAAACAGTGCTAAAAGTCAATGCTAAAAATTTCTGTAGCCTTTGGCACTAAAAAGATTTGCTGTTCTGGATTGGGGATGAATAGGATGGCTGTAAAATTTGCAAGAGAAGGAAAATGTCAGGGGTGCCAGCTATCTTGCAAGAACTCTCTAATGTTCAAGTCTGTGCACGAAGAGGGAGAAAGAGAGAGACTAAAACGGCAGAATAACAACGTAAGGTTCCAAAGATTGGAATCTCGTTTACCTGGTCGCCTAGACAATTTTATAGGCTCGGGGAAAAGTAGGATGGTCCCATGTCTCTCTCTGGTCTTCTGCCACATATGATCACGGAGAAGTAGATTAATGACTGATTACTTCTGGATCTACACGTAACCATATGTTTAACACGCAATTGACATACAAATTAATGCTTACCATGGAACCCCATGCATTACAAAGGATTGAAAACGTGACCCTTGTGGTTTTGATGTGTGTCCCCATAATTGCCTCCACTTAATCCTTGTTACAAACCTAGTAGTCAAGTTCCCGCCCCATGATCATTATTTGTATCTGTACCTTCATCCTAAGTTTATTTACTCCCCAAATTAGTCTCTGGATCCTCAGATGTTACTCAAGATTATGCACCGTACTCACCCTCCAATGGAGTTATGAAGTCCCGATTAAAACCTAGACTGGCACTGGATAACTTTGAGGGTGGTTACTTTTTCAGTACTATGATCTTGAGATTGGCATCCTGTTCTTGGGATTGGTAAAAATGCTTAAGTCACCATCTTGCTTGTCCTTACCCCCAACAATATATGACCAATAATCTAATTGTAAATGATAAAGAAACTGAAGGATAAGCAGTCTTTCATTTGTATTAATCTATCAAATCCTGATATTCATCAATCTGCCATTTTACTCAAAACAGGTATCCAAATCCATCTCTCCCTAAATATCTGTTTATTCTTTGTAAATGAAGTATACACAATTGAATGGTAGTTAATAGTTTGTTTGTTCATTTTGTGGTGACCTCTACGGTGATTTCACTTTTAAAAATTTCTCCTTTTTCAGGCATGCATGGATTCCGGATTTTGCTACCTAATAAATCATGGAATATGCAAAAAATTGACGAAGGAGGACATAAATCTATACTTCTATACACTTCACAAATTCCTAATTATTGAACTTCATATTTTTGTCATGCATCCCCCAGTCAAATGCAAAGAAATTGTCGACATGCATTTTCCGGAAGTTCCTGATGAATGAAAAATAACAGAGTTTACAAAAGTTTGTTTTCAATGCAAAATGAGAATAAAAGATTAAAAGAATCAATGGCTCTAAGGATTTTTTTTTTTTTTAAATAAAATTTTCCATTTATGTTTCCTTCTTCAATTTTAACAAAATTTCTGTGTTTCACTTGCGAGAGGCAGAACATTCCAAAAATATCAGTCAGTCAGTTAGGAGTTTTATGACAGTGAAACCAGTTTAATAGAAGTGAGAGCATATCATTCTTACACAGTTCCAAACACCAAGCTGCTATGTAAATCCGGTCGCCATGATACCATCCAGAATTCAAATGAAAGTAAGAGATGAACTCAATATATATTCTTATTAAAATCCTTGAAGTACTTGTGCTTAAATGCTTCGTGAGTTGTAATTCGTTCACTTGGATCCAATTGGAGCATTTTCTGGAAATATTGATTCAGGTAGAAATAATCAGCATTAAAACTCTAAGTTGTGACCATTCTATTTATTTTGAGCTGATATTCTCGAGTAATGTGCAAAAGACATCATTACTCACATCTAGAAGATCAACTCCATCTGGTTCAAGACCCGGGACTACTTTGCAAGGTTCTGTGTAACAGAAGAAAGAATATTTGGTAAAAAATATTTTTTTAAAAATTGAAGAACAGGAATATGAGGGAGAAAATCTCGAGGTTCTGAGACCTTAGAATCTATAATAGGGAAATAACCAAGCCGCTTGCTGAATGAAGTAAATTGATGCAAACTTTCTTGATCCGGCTTACCCATGATGCTTCATACAAGAAGGCTCGAACAAGATAAAGAATATCCAGAGAGAAATATTTCCACAAACAATGTTTTAGGTATAGCGTTTGACCGAATATTATCCCCCAGAATTTCTAATAATTGATCAATTTGACATCTACCATGGAACAAGTACTTATGAGTCAACATCTCAGCAAATAGGGAAGCCACAGCCCAAATATCAACTGCAGAGTATTTTCCGTCACCGAGCCGCAGCTCTGGTGCCATGTAGAAGAAAGTACCCACCTGGAGGAAGTACCAGTAATCGGGAAAGCAAAATATACGAATAAAATATGCTACAACATATGATGGCAGAAAAGAAAAAAAGCATGCTTATGCAACTTACTATACAGACTTTTTATAAACAAGCATATAAAATGTTTAATTCGATAGATATTCTTTCAGCATCATTCTCGTAAGTACAGAGAAAAGTAGCTCACTTAAAGAAATAAAGTCATTAAATTTTTTGAAAAGAAAATATAATGCTGTACTGTTAACCTAATTTATTAGGTAAACAAAATAATTGTCAAGTCATGCAAATGTAAAGTTCTACGGCGTATCAAGATATAGGATGACTATATTTAGTTTGCAAGTATACAAGGAATATCCACATAAACTGACAAATAGTGAGCCGATGAATCATGAAGTCACATACATATTAAAATAACAGGGCGATTTAGCTAAAATCTTGACACCAATTCAGGGATAATAGAAAACAAACCTTGGCTGTATATTCATTGAGAGGAACATCAAACGGCCTGGCCAATCCAAAATCTGCAATCTCGAAAATATCATTACCTGAATCTATCAGCAAATTCTCTGGCTTCAAATCCCGGGGCAGAATTTTATGAGCATGGCAGTGAGCAACACCACAAAGAATATGATACTGATATTTCTGTGAAGTGAAGATCAAAATGACAAGATCAAGATGCTGTGTGGTATTGTTAATTTTCTATATTATTGGATTTATAACTTTCATCAATAAACTATAGAGGACACAGAGGGGATACACAGAGTTACCTTGACAATTAACTCAGCCACACATATTATTAGTGGCATTTGAAAAAAGAAAATCTCAATTTCATGTCAGTCTGAATGCAAATCAAATTCCCTCCGCCACACATGCTTTGCACAACACTTCAAGAAAGCACATAATAATCTATAATCTATGGAATACAACTTTGTTCTCTTGACATTTAGGTCAATTAAGTCATTTGAGACTTTAAGCAATTGTATTTCCTGTGAAATTACAATAATTTTAATTACTCTCAACAGTTTGTTATCAGTAACGGAAAAATTAATTTCATATGCCAGTTCAAAACAAAGGTGAATGGTTTCACTTTCAGAAAAAGTTAAACAAATGCAACAGGAAAATGCTAAAATGGACAAAAATACCAAGATCATTGAGAAGGAAACGTCAAATTTGATAAGCTTAAAACAAAAAGAAGACACGGACAAGTATTATTCATATGAATACATATGTTACCCTTTAAAGAAAAATTTAGAAACCTATGCTTCCAAGCTTCTTAATGCGGTAAAAGGAAATCCTCTAGACTACTAAAATTATGTTCCTCAATACAACATAAAATGTAAAAATGAATCACTCGCTTTGATTGTGTGCGGATTTGAAGTAGCTTCTAGATTTGTCATTTTCATAAACTGAAGAAGATTTAAGTACACTCAAAAACAAGTTCAATACAGTTGGTGTTGCTTATAACATCCAGCAACCTGAAAATGAAGATTATTAACATATAATTCATTCAATAGTTCATATAAATTGATAGATTAACTACTCAAACAATCCAGCCACAATGGTATGTTTACTATAAGATTTAAATGAGATATATTATACAGGAATTATAATATATATTACTACTTAATAGTCACTATGGGATTGATCTATTAATTTATTAGGTACCTAGCAATGTTTTCATGCTCCAACTCCTTCAGGAGAGAAGCTTCTCTGATTATAGAGCTAGGAAAACCTTGTCCTTGATCCACAACAAACATCTTCTTTATAGCTGTAGTATCACCCCCTTGAGGGTCCTGGTACTTGGTAACCACACCAAACTGGCCTGCTCCGATTCTCATAACTGGTCTGTGGTTCTCATACTGATAATCCTCCAGCAAGAAATGTTAGGGCAAGAGGATATTAAAGAAAAAATCAGAACTAGATAAAAAGTGTCAATTTCTCTACCTTGCCCCCTATGTCTCCACCTTTTGCAAAGTCTCTAAACATGCTGATTTACAAAAGTGAATCAGGACATCAGGAACAATCTGAAGAGCAAGATAAATAAAATTCTGTATACTAATTAAAATCTGTGTATCCTCAAATAATATGAAGAAATAATAAGTTCCTACAACTTCGATGTGCTTATGAGTTTGAGTGATTTATAAACTTGCAGATATGGTTAATATATAAACACACAAGGATGAAAAAGAACAATAATCAAAATAATCTCGTCTGGGAAGCAGTCTGAGTACTTCAAGGAAGGTACAAAGAAAAAATGGTTTTCAAAGACAATTAGTATATACTACGCAAGAAAATCTTGGATGGCAACTACAATGTGACAGTTGTAAATTCTAAACACCAACCCTCCCTTGATTTAGCAAGGACAATTTAATCGAAAGTATCTAAACAAATCCCTTAATCAAGGACAAAACCTTTAAAGCAACTTGTAGGAGAGTTAAATGAATTATTCCACACAACTGCAACAATTGGGTTCATGAAATATCTAATTTATAATGCTTTCATTCATTATCATTATCTCAATCTCTCTTGTGAATTCCAAAATGTCTAATCAACGCAGCAGCATTGTGTAGAAATTGATAAAACCTACAAGCCTGAACCGAGTAGTGGAAAGGATTCCTGCCAGGATACACAAGATTCAGATCGATCCAAGAATATATGAGAAGATCATCAACCAGAAGCTCTAAAAGGCTTCAAATCGTGATTCTACTAAACATTTTCATCTTTAATACAAAAATTAGTCCAAAGTAAGATGAAAGCAACCATGGAAAGCGGACTATATATCATAACTAAACAAGGAACTACAATAATCCATAGCTTATTCAATTAATTATCTACAGTTAGCTTTAGTTTGTTGTGTTCATTAAGCAAGCATACACAAGTACGCATACAGTACCAAATTTGGTTTTTTCTCTGTCACATTTTCTCAGCAAATAAACAGGGCATGCAAGAGGTTGGAAGTCAGTGGTCAAGACCCTCTGTTTGTTACTTGAAAAACTAAAATTTCCCTGCTTCTCCTATTTATTTTCTTGGCAACCAATGACACATAAACTGAGGAAAAGAAAATTTAGCTGCGTCACCGTCGTAGATCACCAACGTCCGTTCAAAAGTGAGAGAAGAGAGACAGAGTCAATCATTTTTTTGTTGGGCGCCAAAGTAGCGAAAACGGAATTTCTCAAGCTGGCAATTAGTCGGGCTAAATAATTGCCCCATTTGGGTTACCCATTTATACTAGCCCACCTCTGCTTTGTGAAGGCCCAACACAATGTTGTTTAAGAAAACCCAATACCGACTAAGTTTGGCGTCTGCAAAAAACATTTTCAATATTTTTTATTTGAGTAATGATAAATAAACAAACTTTTAGATCAATACTATCTCTAATAAATGTTTGTTTTTATATTATATTTTATATATATAAAAAAAAATTAATATTTCTAGAACCATTCTTTCTGATTATCTTAAATATATCAATTCACTTGAATTGATGATGATTATATCATCATAAACAAATTTAAACCCCTCCTCAATCTGTTAAAAAAAAAAAAATCAAGAACTAATTATTGTTTATGTATTTTATTTATAATAAAAAAAACTTTTGTATGATGAATATTGTTATAAATGCATAGAGATTTAATTTTTTTTGAGTGATCCTAAAAATTTTTAATTATATTAGTATTATTAGTGCATTTGGTCAACTAATTAATTTCTTTTATTTTTTAAAATATATGACGTAAAAAATTAAATAAAAAATTGTATACTTCCCCCTCAATGAAGGAATGTTCAAAATGTCGGTTCATATATTTTAAATAAAATCTTTTATTTTGTCCAAATTAGAAAGACTTCGCGTGGAAAAGGTTGTCCCTGTAGTGTGCATATGTACATCTTAAGCAATAATAGCCAGACAGTGGAGATACAAATGATCAAATCTTGGTCCTTCGACGGCGGTTTCTCTTCTTTCCTGATGGCTTTTCTATTTGTGGTTCTGACGATCATAATTTCCTATTTCTCCATTCAATCAATTGCTCGTGTGCTAATTTCTTCTACACTTCATGACAAATGCATTTCATAGTTGCTTCTTTAAAATAATTAAGGGTAAATAATTGTTTTTTTCTTATTTAATATGTTAATATTTTTATTAAAAAATATATCATATTTATCTATTTAAACCAACAAAATCTTTCGTTACATAAAAATATTAGATAACTTTTTAAAAGATAAGAGAATATTGAAATACTAAATTAAAAAGTAAGAGAGAAACGGACATTAATTTATCGGTTTAATATAACTTTCTATTATTATAATCTCTTTGGACATATATAATAATTTGAATTTGTTATGTCAATAAACAAGAGAATATTTTTTTAACACTTACATTTTGACACGTAGGCCATGGCTCAAGCCTACTTGATTCGGGAAGACCAAAGCAAACCACAAGGGTAGGGTAAGTCACGGCACGGCAGCTTGGAAGAGGCAGAGAGAACCAGAAAAATGAGGAGCTGGTCGATCAAGAGGCGCGTGGTAGTCAACTGAGAGTACAACCGAAAGAGCCAAAAAAGTGTACTCAAGGAGGAACAATTTTCTGCAAATCGAGAAACACCAAATAGTCAACCAAAACATGAAGGTCAATCGAGACAGCAATCAAGAAGGCCTAAAAAGTTTATTCAAGAAGAAATTTTCTGATCGACTGGCGAGCTCCCGACCGTCGACTCACGCACATACCAATTTTATTATTTTACCCTTTCAAACATGTTTTCATTATTTGCTTATTTTGGACATAGTTGTGATTTCTTAAACCTTAATTTATGAGAATATATATATATGGACCAAATCCGTAAAAGGGGTTCAGACTCCATTTTTCACAAAATTATTAACTTTTCAAATTTAGAATTTCTAAAATTATGGTTTTATACCCAAACTATATAGCTTGGTGGATTTCAAGTAGTCTAATTGTGTGTTAAACATGCTGAATGCTGCATTAATTGATATCTGAGCAAAAACTCGTAATCTTAGTAGTATGACGAGCAAAGTTGGAAGCAACCATTTCGATGCCATTGAGCAAGGAGGGCACTGGCAAGGCTAGAGCATAAAGTTAACAACTACATGGCTATTGTTGAGAAAAAGGTTTAATGCTATTGAGGCCAGCAATAAAATTATGCGTGCAAGCCTAGTTAGTCTACAAGTGGTTCCAAATGGGAGCCAAAAGCTGCAGGTGGTGGTGATCGACAGCTTGATTATGATCAACCTGCCCCTAGACGAGACCCTATCGTTTATAGGGCGCCCACCTATGAAGACGATTTTGATGATGAAGGCATTAAATATACATAATACATGTACAAACGAGAAATTTGAGGAATATGGTCAAGGTTCAACGATTCCTAAACTTATACACACGCAAAATATTTTCTAGCTAACATATATGCATCTCATGCATCAAACGTCATATATACATCAAAATATACATGAAATACTTAAGATTTAGTGCACAGACCTCTTCCAAAACTTGGGTTTGATGAAGATTATACTCAAAATCTTAAGCCTTCTACATTTCGTGCCACCCTTAGTAAGGGGAGCTTGATAGCTGAATGGCAAGAGAAGAGAGAGAGAGAGAGCTAAAGCCTTTTAAAATCAATACCATCCATTACTCATCACTTAAGAATTAAACAATAGGCAATGACAAATACATCCACATGAGCAAAATGATAAATAATCTCCATTATTAATAAGTCATGTAATATATATATATATACACACACACACACTAAAATGTTGATTTTATGGAACAAATTTTCTATATTAGGGTTATTATACTTAAATTAATCAAAATTAATAAAAGTTTACTAACCTTTAGCTAAAGATTGACAAAGATTGAATCCCAAAACTATGGAATCACTAAGAATCAAAACTCTGGTGCTTTGAATTACTATAGCCAAATTTTTAGAGAGAGAAAAGATCTTGAAACTTTACCAAATTTTAAAAGTTTAGATTAATTCTTAAATTTGACCTTTGACTCCTATTTATAACATTTGCATTATTTATTTAAATGTCCTTGATCTTTTAGTCAATTACAATTAAGTTTTCAAAACTTCTCTTATAAGCTTTATAATAGTAAAATACAAAATAATAAGTTTGCCCTTATTAAACTATTTAATGATAAATATGCCTTTAAACTTTTCAAACTTGATTTAACCAAGCTTATTTTAATTCTTTATTAATATGTAAATATCAATGAAATATTATAATTTACTCTAAGCTACATGAGGGTCAATTTATTAAATTATCGATTTCGTTAAAATATTTAACATATAAATTATTTATACTTTTCAACTTAATATTATTTTCTGAGAGTGCTCTCTTATGAATAATATTTTATTTCTCTCAAAGCAATAACAAGTATCTATTATCAGTTATGACATATTGGGTTTATTATAATATTAGCCGTGAGTCAAAATTGATCTTATTGAGGCTAGTTTTAAGTATTTAGGTGTTCAACGACTATAGTTAATATCTAATAATACGAGTCCCTAGACTAAAATAAAAAAAACTCTTCATTAAATATTTTATATTCGATCGTACATTTTACATAAATAATCTCTTTTTATTCATCTAACCTAACTAAATCAAGACTCACATATGTTAATACCCTAAATTTTGTTATATGTAGACTATTAGTCGATATGCATTGAACTTATTGTAAGATTCTAATATGCAAAATTTTTTAAATCATGTATTTAAGTTTTACATGCTAAGAATCTAAGAATTGAATACATATGGATATCTTAAACTTACTATTAAAATATACCTTTATACTTTATTCTTTCAAGGTTTGATCCAATTAATTGAAGTCTTAAAGAATCAAAATAGACTCTCCGCCATTGATTGACGCCCTTGCCTATCAAACCCTTCTCTTAACTTTACATAAATTTAACCAAAACTATTTTAATTGATCTAGGTTTTCAACTAAAAATATAACAAAAAAATATTACAATAATTATAAACAAAAATAAACAACCTATATATATATATATTTCATCAAAGTTTAAAGTATAATCATATATATATTTAAAAATATCATAAAGTATTAAATTTTTGAAAGTTATCATTTAGCTATAATTCTCTTAAACAATGCTAGTACTTGGTATTAAAAATATTTATTTAATAACTCCTCTACTTTTGCACATGTAAAGTAAATAAAATTATATTTTAAATAATTATAAATTTTAAAAAATACAAGCAAAAGTTTTTTCTCATGAGCTCTGTGATGCTTCTAAGCACCATCCTCCAAATGAACACTACTTCTACGTAATGACTACACCCACTACGGGCTTCGCCATAGCCTTCTATGTTTTTTTAAACTTTGATTTTTCCTTTTTTTTTCTAATTTTCTATTTCCCTCCCTAAATTTCACTAAAAATAGACTTGTGACACGTGATATCGTTCTTTAAATTTTACTTCCATGAATTAAAAAGATAAGATTATAATTATTAAGAATAGTTTGAGTAAAGAGCTTTTAAATAATATTCTATTAACTCTTGAGATATATTCTTGTGGATTAGTGTAAGAACAATTTTTTAAATTATGGGACAAATTTTTATAAGAACACGAATACTATAGTCTTAAAAATCTGACTAAAAATGACCTTACTTGTCAATTTATAAGAAAATTAGATAGAAAGTCTATCCTTAATTTGTAGAGGGCATTTAAGTTATTTTTGGACGTAAAATTAGAGAAAGATATGATCCATAATTACAACTACTGTATATACATGTGTTTACTATTTTTTTTTTTTTTACTTTTATTGCTTATTTTTTAAACCATTTGACAAGTAGCTGGGTTACTTTTATAACTATCATCATTATTATCTTCTCTATATATTTGCATAATCATTTTCTTTATCTTTAGAGTTAAGATAAATAAAGAAAATGAGTAGAGTCTTAACTTGTCAAATTTAAAGTTTATATATTTTTTGTGAGTCTGGCTCTAAAAATGATATAGAGTTTACATATTCAGCGAGTAATCTTAAAAGAATTTTAGCTGAGAAAAAAATTTATTTGATTTATAAAAAGGTAGCCTTAGGTTAATGTAGTATGTGTCCATAGATGCATATGTAGGAGGCAGTCAAATTTTAAGTATTATTTATATACCTTTGACTATAGAAAATATTACAAGGATGACAGTTGGAAAAGAATTATGATTGTCTTTTATGCATGAATTCATTGCTAAAATGATCTATAATTCTGATGCCTTTATATGTCTCCTAAGTGATTTTGATACTTTCGAAGAACTTTTTCAAGTTGCTTCTTGAACTCAATTGAATATTTATCAAAATTTTATAGGTTTGTTAAATGTTAATAATTTTTTTAATAGTTAATTATCTTTTATTGATTAAGTTGTAGAACAATACTTTTTTTCATAATCAACATGAAAGATCTTAGTATTTGCCTTAAATTCTGATTAATTGATTGATAAATTATAAAATTTTATCTATAAATCTAATCTAGTAATAGCTTAGATAGATTGATCAGTGCAAAGTGACAGAAAGAGAAAGTTAAATTTGACGCTTTGACTGTAATTTTTTTTCTTATGATTTAAGTAATAGTATGTTATTTTTTTTATTTTAAGTTATTTTAAATAAAATATTTGTAAGATATTAATCATTAATCCTCATAGAAGAATGTTTATTGCAAGTTTTATCTTTTTAATAAATACTCGCTTAGGTTATGTCTACTATACTTTATTTTTCTATATTTAGACATTAAAGACTATGTCTGAAATTAGTTAAGGGATAAAAATACTTGATATTACATTCTATAAATATTATTTTATTGTGTTTATTTGTTATTTTAAATATTTTAATATGTAAAAAATATTAAATGGTATCCAATTTATATAAAGATAAATGAGTAAAAGATCATTTATTTCTCTCTCTTCGATCCTAAACATGCATGTTAGTAGTATTCTTTTCAAGTGAATTATTTTTGTGTATTTTTGTTAACATTTGATTTTGATTTATTAGAATTCATAACAAGTTTTTGTCATTTACTTTTATTTGAATTATTCAAATCTATGAACTCTTGTATGGTCATCAGTTAAATAATTGTGTCCATATATCTTTTAGACAAAAATTTTATAAACTATTCTTATCATACACTCACTTTGACATATAATTGTAGGTGCAAATTGAGAATTTTATATATTTGTTCAGATGGTTTTATCAATGATTACACTTAAGAGCAATAAAAAAACGTTGAATATAGATATTGTTAGAAAGGGCTAAAAATGAGCTTTAATCCAATGACATACT
>JAWDEX010199682.1:0-11687 GCA_035221805.1 Trichilia hirta
TAAGTATATATATATATATATATTTTAAATTCCTTAATACATCATTAAAGAATTAATCCTAGCCATTAAATAAAAATGAAGTGACAAGATTTAATCTAGTATTAACACTTGGCAACATTGTTAGAGATATGCCTTAGAATCGATCGTGTCATATGATTCGAGGTTATTATTTCTTTGTATATAAACTTTGTAATTATTTGTAAAAATATTTACAAGTAATAAAATAGTATTTTTTGTATCTTGTATTATGTTTAGTTACTACTTATTTTATTTTTATTATTAATACAAGATATATCCCTATATGTATTATATGCTAAGATTCTATCTATAAAGAGTTATAGATATAAGAAGAGAATCTTTGATTTAAATACATTCAAAATTAGTTTTCGATTGAGGTGATGTCATCAGGGATAACAACATTACATGATCAGTATATTTTGTTGCTGTCAATGATTAGTATTTGATACTAATAGTCGAGTGACGAGTCTCATGTCATAAGAGCATAAACATGGGTACCATATTTAAGAATGTGATATTGAACGTGACCAAATGTGATCAATTACATAGGTGAATATTCATAGTCAATGATTAATCACACAACCGTACTAGTGTACCATTAGTCCTCAGACGGGATATATCGCGACTGTAATTTGTAGTGAGGCACATCGTTCACTTGTGTATATTGTATTGGGCTAGCCATTCCTAGTGAAAGAAGCTTGTTAGTAGTGTGTTCTTATTATATAAGAATAGGTGATAGTCAAGATAGAATATAGTAACTTAGATATTTAAGGTTGAGATCCTAGGTAGAATTATCATCTATAGGGATTAAATCTCTAGCAAGAGTACACGAATTTCAAAAAAGAGTTTTTGAATTTGTAGATCCCATTTATGATTAAAATGTTAATCTTATGATTGAGTTAAGAGTTTGACTAAAGTATGACCTACACTTGATCATTAGTCGAAAATAGAAGCACCTTACTATATATAAGTACGACAATATGAGTTCATCTGAATTTTATTCTTTATGATCCAGGGGTCATGATATCTTGCTAGAGATCACTCATGATCATTAAGAACTTTATTTATAAGGAGTTATATTGAAGTGATATGAATATATTCGTATTTACTCATATCTAGTTCACAGTGAACTCAGGGGATCACACATAATAATTAGTAGTTGATGATAGCAAAACCAATGTCATTAAGTTATTTAATAATATTTTATGTTGAAAAAAATGATATTGCACTGATAAGCTGATTAGTAGGCAATTCTATTCTTTATAGTAAAGAACACAGTTTTTCAATAATGACGAGCTAACACTCGTTGGTTCAGAAAAATTAATAGTATTAATAGAGACTTGAATAGATATATTTTGATATATCAAGTAATAAATAAAATTGTTTATTTATTACATAGTTTGATTAAGCATTCATTTATTGATAACTAGAGTGTTTATTTATTAAATATTAAATAATAATTATTTAATATTAAATAAATATTTGGATGACACGTGGCACCATTTTAGTTTGCCAAATGTCATCATCATATTTGTTCCTAAATCTTGCTTTTGATCCAATGGCCAAGAAAATTGTTTTTATAATATATATATATATATATGTATGTATGTATATGTTTAATTAAATTGTTTAATTAAATAATTTATTATATTATTATAATTAGTTATAATAATATTTATATTATAATATGTTACAATATAATTATTGTTATTATTAGATAATAAAAAATAATCTTGGCCAATGAAATGCTTACACTTATTTTTATTTAATTTGTTTTTTTTTTCAAATGGATGCCAACTTGCTTCCATTTGCATTAATTGATTTAAATCTATTTTAATTATAATATTTTATAAATGATAACATTTGTATGCATAGCATATTTTGGTAGATGGGAATCAATTCATTTTTGCTTGGTTTTGAACAAAAGAAATAGAGAAAAAATAAAAAGGTAAGAAAGGAAAGAAAGGAGAAGGAAATAGAAAAACAAAAGTTGTTTTGATTTTCATTCCTTTTTCATGCAAACTAGGCGTATATATATGTAGATATATGAACCTAGGTTGAAATAATTTACAAAATTATTTTGTAAGCCAAAACCAGTCTTCAACATCTCACTATCAACTTCATCATCTTCTTACTGGTGTGTGGATATCATTGGAGGCTTGGGAGAGACTTCAAGCTTGGTAGAGAAAGCTTGATAAGGTATGAATTCCATTAAACCCTAAGTAAAAGCATGTTAAAATGTTTAGTATGTTTATATGCACAAAAATAAAAATAAATAGTCTTTTAGATTTTCATGCAAAACCTCACTTCAAAAAGTTCTAGTTCTCTCATTTCTTCTTCCTCTCTGGTTCTTCTCCCCTTTCCTCTTATTTTCTCTTATTTCTCTCCTTTTTGGATTCAGTCTCATTTTCACTCAAACGTCCACCAATTTTCTTTGTTTTTCTTTGGTTTACTTTAAGAATTAATATTAAAACTTGAAAATTTAGTTTAATAAGAGTTTTTACATATATTTGAAAAAAATTGAAGGACGGGACTCTGGGTGAACAACGACTGATTAATAGAAACAAGCAAAATTGAACTCAATAAGCATCTTCGAGCTTCGGTAGTGTATATTGCCTTGTTGATTTAAGTAAATTTAAAGCATAAATTAGAGAAAGAACATCTAGAGTTCACTATTCATTTAACTTAAAAATTGGGCATAACTTAGTTTATCATTTAAATTGATAGGTTAGAATAATTTTATGTTATGTGCTGTGAGAGAGTATGAATAAATCATTTTAAAGTAAGAATTTAACACCTATGCCAATGCTTATTAACAATATTATTTATTTTGATTCAACCCTTGTGGCCTTATGATTTTATTCTTAATAATGGATCAACGCTCATCTCAAAAAGTCTTATCAGTAATTTGAGATTAATATCCACATATATAATCTAATAACTTTCTCTTCTATTTTATTATAAAATTTGATTCATTCTTACCCTATTTAATAGCTTGTTGGGAGCTGGTCCTTACTTAGGCCTTTTTACTCTGGCTCTACTCTCCACTTTCTAAGATTGGGATATTACAAACTCATTAATTTTTGTCTGGTTCATCCTCGAGCCCACAATTATACTAGAAGATAGTTAGTTTTAATACTAAATTTTAACATCTATTATAATACTTATCAATAATATTGTTCGCTTTGACCTAATTCTTATGATCTCATAATTTTGTACTTGGTAATGGGCCATCATTCATCCTAAAAGGCCTTATTGGCAATTTAAGACTAATACCCACATATATAACTTTGTAATTTTCTTTTTTATTCTGATGTAGATCTTGATTTACTCATATCCCATCTAGCAACTTACCAAATGTTGCTTTTTACTCAGGCCTTTATATCCCAATGCCACTTCCTATTCTCTAAGATTAGGATGCTACAAAAAATGAGTATAGCCATAAAGTTGGCTTTGTAGAGAGAGGGAGGGATTGTATAATTATGTATTTAATAGGCAATGTAGATTGTCGAGATTGATGTCATAGTATTCAAGTACATTATGCATTGCATAGCATGCATTGTGATAAGAGAAAAGGTGTTGAACCTTAATTACGAACATGCAAAAGCACGAGTAACATGGATAAAGTAATTTAGGTACAAGAAGGCTTGTAGGAGTGATTCTTCATCTCAAAATTGTATGTGAACTTTATAATAAAATGTCTAAAATATTTAAAATGTTTATTGATAATTAATGAATGAAATAAATTGCATGTATGTTATATAAAACGTTGAGTACTTTTAGAAGTGATAACTCAACCTGCTTATTGTCAAATGAATATATATTGAGCATGTGTATATAATCTTATTGTCAAATGAATATATATTGAGCATGTGTATATAATCTTATTTATGACAAGCTTATGTGGTAAGATTAACTTTAATGGCCTTGTGTACTACATGTTAGAATTGATTAGTATAACCTAGTGACCCAACATGATATGTACATCAGCACATTGATTTTGATAGCACTGTGTGCCAATGATTACATGATAACATGTTAATAATGAGGATTTACCATGTAGTTTGAAATAGTAAAGTTAGAATCTAATTAAATCATTAGGAGTGAGAGTCTACCATGTAGTTTAAAATAGTGATGGTGAAATCGAATCGAACTATTGACAATGAGGATCCATCGTGTAGTCTAAAAAAGTGGTGATGAAATCTAACAAGCCCAAAATGATTAACATTTTAATTTGTTTGATGTAGATATCATATATATAGTACATATCCTACATGTATAAATGATGTAAGTTAATACCCATAAACTTACTTATATACATAGACACACACACACACATATATTTACATTTACATATATTTACATATATATCTATATATATGTGTGTGTGTGTGTGTATCTATATATCTATATATATGTATATATATCTATATCTATATCTATATATATTATCTATCTATATATCGATATCTATATGTGTGTGTGTGTGTGTGTGTGTATTTATCATTAAAAAGATTCGATTTAAAAATGCATTATGTATTTTTATGATGCATTTGATGTTGATAGGATGTATTCTAAGAATTTGCGTCTTTGGATGACATGTGACAATTTTATTGGTATCAAAGTATTTGGTTTTACATTGCTTTTGGTGATTTGATTTCGACAATTTGAATTTTCATAGGATTAGAGAAGTTTGTTAAAATTTCTAGTAGTCCATAAATTAAGTCAAGTTATAAGATAATGAAATGATTAGATATGCTAATAGTTATCTACTTGTGTAGAAATACTACCCCAACTTGAGAAGGGAAGGGGTAGACCTCGAAAGAATATTATAATCAAAGTGAACAAGAGACTTTATCTTGTGCTTTGCCATCTACTAATAATAATGAACAAGTTCATGTGGATTCCCTAGCACAAACACAAAAATCTTGAGGGCAGTGCGCCTTTTTCTTCACTGCAAGAGGCACTGAATGAGTTTATGGCCTATTTGAGCTCGTAAAATTTTGTGCAAAACCCAATTCAAGCTTGACTAGAACAAGTTCCTTTGTATCAACCACCATAGTCGTACAGATGGATTATATAGCTCCTACAAAGTTATCTTTATCTGTGTAGAAACTTTCTAAGTTACTAAAGTAAGTTAAGCAATTTTAAAGCATGCCTTTCTTAGGAAACATTGATGTTATGAAAGCAAATAGGTGGCTAAGAGAGATATAGCAAAATATATATAACATGGGTTTGCCTGATGTGGATAAATTGAGATGGCTATCCAACTACTAAAGTGAAGTACTAATACTTGGTGGCAAAATATGATTACGAGGCTAGGCATTTAATCTACTTGACTGATTTTCAAAAGGAGTTTTGGGGATAATATTTTACCTATTTTTATAGTAATTAGAAGAGGCAAGAATTTTTGTGTTGAGGATGGCTTATTTAAGGACAAGGTTGCTTATATAAAAGTCCTAAGGCCATACTTCTTCATTATAAATTAGATGACCCGCCACTGGTAGGCGTCGGTCCTTACAGATGGTTAGTCCCTTTTCTTTTTGAGTAGATCTAGCTCTAGGCATATAGTTTTTTTGTTGTCTTCTTCATTAAAGTACCTCACTCGATGCATCGAAGTGCCAATTTTTAAAGATGTGATTACTTTAAAGCCAAAGGTGAAGTTAAACAACATCTTGCTAATAGCTATGCTTGGAGTTGTCCTGTATGCCAATAAGACTTGAAGCAACTATCTACCCAATTTCCTTTCTGATCATCAAGTTTTTTCTTAGTAGCTTCTTAATCACTTTGTTGGTCGTTCCACTTGTTTGTTTGCTTTCGGATTGGTAGGCAAGGTAAGTCTTAAATCAATATCCCACTTTTAGCAAAATTTTTTGAAATTGCGATTATTAAACTACCTTTCGTTGTCAGTAATAATAATTCATAAAATACTAAATTGGTAGATCAAGCTGTTCTTCACAAAAATAATAATCTTCTTCTCGGAAATGGTTGTTAAAGGTTCTACCTCCACCCATTTAGTGAAATAATCGATAACCATGATGTTGTGTTTTATTTCAGCTTAGCTAGTGGAAAGCAGGCCAATGAGATCCAATCTTCTCTAGACGAATGACCACGTGCTTATGAATAAGATGAATATCTCGGGTGGGTGCGTGATGATGTCTCCATGGGCTTGAAAATTCTTACATCACTTAGCCTATTGAGGGTGTCTTGAAGAAGTTTGGGCCAATAGTATTTTTACCTCAAGACCTCATGGACCAATGCTCAATCGTCCTTATAGTCAGCACAGGTGCCATTGTAGTATTTAAGTTGAAGTTAACTCCAACTATGCATATTAATTGTATAATATACAATAATATTTGATGATCATATAAATTTCACTCAATTAATCCAATCCAATGATTTTCATTTTTTTACAAGGCATAGTATGTGTATTTATAATTTTTAATATAAAAATTAGTAAATAAATTTATTTTAATTTTATTATTTGTCTTAATAAAAAAAATATAAAAAAGTATATTTTAATTAAACAAAAAATACTATTTAAATAATAAATTTTAAAGTTTAAGGGAGATAACTTATAAATTTCTTCTAAACTTTTTAGTACAAAAAATTCATTTTCATAAAGCTTACGAAATCCATAAGCCATTAGTCTGTACTTGCTCTGTTTTCGAAGTGAGTTGGAATAGAGATGCATTGTACTACGTCCAAACTCATCAAAAAGCTGGTGTTAGAACGTGTTTGGAATAATTAGTTTTCTTGATTTCGAAACAAAATTATAAACATTTATTTGTTAATACTAATTTTTAATAAGTTTAACTCATAATTTAATTAATTTTTAATATTTTGACTTCATCTCATTACAATTGTTGAACAAAAGTAATCGTATGACCACAATATTTTAATACTAAATATGCTCTTAATACTTAATTGCACGAGCCAATTTTTGCCAAGCGCGCACTTACGACGAATCACAACTCATTTTCCTTCAAGAAAATTACGAGCGGACACAGTTTTTCTTAATGTATTAGTCATATTAAAGCTTCGTTTGATAATGAGGTATTGTACTTTCAAACTTATAATTATTATAAGATGAAATACTAAATGAAAAAAAGTTCTTATGTTTCGGAATACTAAGAACATGAAGATAATGATTTTCTCACTTTGTCCTCCATGACCGTTGCATGTTCAAGTCAAACGCCAAACATATATTCACTAAGCTCCAAAATTTCCATTGGACTCCACTTTTAGTCCTACTATCTCTTTTTATTCTCTGGTGTTATCCTTTTGCTTATGTTAATTCCAAAAACCAGGTCAAACAAATTTCCAAATATGGATCATCATCTTTATATATATATATATATTCAACAAGAAAATCAAAATCACAAGTACTTCTTGTTCCCTCTCTTTTTCTTTTCCATATCACTTCTTGTCAATGAATTGTGTAACTGCAAACATGAGAAGCAAAGCAGAAGCGCAAAGCAAGTTCAGGTATTACATAGAAAAACCCCGAAAGATTTTACACAAAGCTAGAGACTTTTACGTGAAGAGCATGGAGAATTTTACAAGTTGTAGTGTAATTTCTTCGAACAAGTAGAGGAATGATGAAAGATTTAAAACACTCCTTGCTGCGATGGATAAGAAATTTGGAAGTGAGATGAATTTATATGATCAGAAGCAAAGACAAAATATGGAGAATGGTGCGATGAGGAGAAGCAACACTAGTGTTGGATTGGGAAGAATTGAGGAGGACAAGCCTTGTTATTCTGAAGACGAATTGTTTTATGCTTGAAACAGAAGCTATGCCGTCAAAAGAAATTTTAAATATTTTTGGTAAAGTGTATAAACATGGGATATTAGTGGAAATATATATCGTGCATGGAAAAGTAAAAGTTGTTAGTGTTAATTAATATCTTTTTAATTGCTTCTTTGTACAAGAGCTCTTTCATTGGTTTAGTAAAATAATTAATATAGGGTGTGTGGGATAGACTAAGTCCAACTTTCTATAATATATAATTTGACCATATAATTGCAAGCTTCATCTTGCTCTTCCAAGATTGGGAATGAAGCGCCACAAGGCTAATAGACTAGGATGAAAAAAACAAAGCTGAAGTCCAAAATACACTAACCTCCAAAACTTCTCTCACCATTTGATCTCAATGCTAACATTATGCAAACGAACTGTTTCTCTTTCAACTTTAGTAACAACTTTGATTATAACTTGGCTTAGCAGTTTCTGCAGTCCCAAATTTTAATTCAAATTGCATTAGAGAGACTTCGCGATCACTTAAACAAACTACTCAATAATAATCAAAATCAAAACCACTATAAATTTAGACACCCGTCCTTCTCTCATGGCTAAGACCATTTCCTAATTAATAAATCACTTCACCATGAAGAGCAAGGCAAAAGAACAAAGCAAGTCCATGCAAATTATATTAACACCTATCAGAATTCCGATCATGGCAACAGAATTTTACATCAAGAGCTTGAATGATTGTGTAGTTGGGGTTAGTGGCTCTGTAGTCTGTCAAATGTCAAATGTGACCAGGAATTTTACTGTCACTAATTCCAGGGCAATCAACGATGAGAAACTGACAGAGGTACTGCGACAAATACCGGTTAAGAGGAGTAGCAGTGGTGTGGCGAGGTTGAATTTGCGTCTGAAAATGGAGGTGATAATGCCGGCTGCCGTAGGAAATATGCGGTGGGAATAAGTTACAATGTTGGCGTTGGGAAGATAGGGAGAATTGATGAAGAAAAGCCTTGTTAGTTCAAGGAAGATTTGTTGTACTCAAGAAGCAAAAGCCGTGCTATTAGGAATTTTGTGCTTTTACGCACAACTTCTTCTAATTGGAATTTAATTAGAAGGGTGAAATTACTGTTAATTTCTTTAATTTCTATATTTTACACGTCAAAATTCAATTGCATATACACATAGCTTGCATGTATTTTTTTAATATAAAAATATGTTTTATAAATCATTGAACTCCTTAGTGTAAACATGTGTCAAATACAATGTTTGATTCGATTTTGTAAGTTTTCTTTTGGAATATAATTCTTGTTGGTATTTCCTTTCCAACTTAAGAAAAAGTGAGTTGCAAAGCATAAATTCTGATACATTTACTATCAAATTTTGATACATGTTTAAAGCTTTACATTTTCTCAATTGTTTATATTCCTCGTTTGCACTATACTTTGAAGTTTAACCATGTTTTCTTTTATTCCTACAACACTCAAGTGGAGGTTAGTTGACTTAATTAGTTAAATTTTTTTTACTAGTTAAATATTTTTTACTGATAAAATAAATTTAAGGTTTAAATCCCACTCACTCTAATTAAGTTAGAGAGACATTTTGTTTATTATTTTTTATGTAATATCTAGTAAAAAAATATTAAGAATACAAATTTTTTTATATAAATTTTTTATAAAATAAATTTTATGAAACATATAACAATAATTTAACTTTTTTACTTTTATATAAAAAGTGCTTACATAAAAATTTATTATTTTTAGCGCTATTGAAAATATATTTATAAGTGAAAAAAATTTTCATGGTAGTTAAATTTATTTGTATGATTTTAAAGTAGTACATATTAATTTGATCACCTGAATCACATCCCAGTGACCATGATGAAACTCAAAATGGATTAATTTATTATTTTGACCAACAGTATTTTAGAAAGTTTAGTAATACTCGAGTAATGGTATTCATCCAAAAATTTTGATCTCAAATGATGTGACAAACATTTATTTAATACCTCATAGATTTGCTAAATAATTTTAAAAATTATTAAAATTCACTATTTAAAACAAGCTTAATTCATATAAATTATTTTGTATTGATTTATACAGTTTTAATATCAATATAAATTTTATTAAAGAAAAATATTTACTTTTAGGTATGCTTGTAATTAGTGTTTTTTTTTTTTTTCATATTTTTGACGCTTACTTTATTCTTTGTTTTAGTTAAGCAACGTATCCCCTTCGCCTTTTTTTTTTCTTCTTTTTATTTATTTGAGTATCCTTTTCACATAGGATTTTTTTTTTTATATTATTAATGCCTAAATTTTTATAAATGAAAAACTTAGTACACTACATAGATTTTACTATTACAATTAATGTAAAGGCCGTATAAAACAGTGCTTAGCTCTTGACAGGGATTCTTAAAGGACTATGTGAAATAAAAAAAAAAAAGAGATAGAAGTGAAATTAGATTACCGACAAATAAACTCTAACGCTCAAATCAGTAGATTATCTAAGGCCAAGTTAAAAAGAGAGACGAATTATGAGTGTTTGAGTATTTATTGACCAGGAAGGCTGGGCTCAAAAAATATTTATGGGAGAAGGCTGATCTTTACTGAAAAAACTCTCTCTTTTCTTTTTTTTTAGTCGAAAAATGGTCCAAACGAATCCACCACCTTTTTATGTAGCAATTTCACCATTTATAAGGCCTTTATATATGTGAGCATCAGAGAATGGGAGTCTGATTAGATAGGATTAGGTATGGCCATTTGGTAGATCTTTTCACCATTCTTTTACGTCAGGCTAGAAGTCACAATGAATGCCTGCAGCTTGCAGGGCATGATGCCTCTTAACGTGATGGGACGCTAAAGCTGTTTCTTGAGAAATGTACCTGTCTATCCCATCCAAATCTTTCGTTTTTGAAATAAATAAATTGGGTAGCCTCGATAATCAAGGTGACGATCGGGATGCCAAGGCGATTAAAGCCGGGTCAGGCCACCTGCTTAACAACATTTGGGGTCTAGAAATGTAGGATTGGTAAAACCATCAACATAAGTTTTTCAAGTTTCTGCTGTTGCAAAATGAGAGTAAAAATTTGAATGATTCTACTTTTATCGAGATAATTTAGAATTCTGACAACCAACGATCTTCATTAAATGCAAATGCTTTGGCTTTGACCTGTTATTTTTTGAAAAAGCCTAACTTAAATGTGACTCGTCCTCGTGACGCATAGCACAGTCATGTATAAGTAAACTAGCAGTTACTTTCAAATAGGCGCGACGTTCAAGAGCACCCTTTTGATGTTACGAGATGTGGCGCATTTTTGATCATTCACAATACTACTATTCGAATGCATCACGTTGCTTGAGTACTATTCGATTGACTATAAATGTCCTTTATTTGCCTCTCTTTTCCTATTTGCATCCTTGATGAATTCAATTTTTTATTCACAACTTCCCTAAGCTCTATCCTTCTGCACAGTCTATATTTGTCAATAGCGAATCATCATCCTCATTTCACCATCTGCTTAATCGATAAGACGCTATTTTTTTGCCTTTTTTATTACATATTTCTCGTGGTAATGTTGTGGCAGGTTTTTGACTCGTGATAGGGGGAGGATCGTAATATTAGTCATTGTTAAGAAAAATTTAGGGTTGAGATTCTCGTCAGTTGATGCATTGTAGAGGCTATAAGGGCAAATGAAGCGAGATAATATTTGAGAGCCCCTTACTCTTCATTGGCCTTAGGAAATATCGATTCTTCATATAGTTTTTGTCCTGACATCCTATTGTCTGGGTGTAGAAGATGAGCACCAATAGCGAGAGCTATCAAGTTAGAGCACTAGGTTAGTCGTCTCGAAAAACTATCAAGGAAGACCCGATGCCAAGTTCACTCCCAAACTCGAGCGATGAGGGGTTTACAACTAA
>JAWDEX010199693.1:0-11686 GCA_035221805.1 Trichilia hirta
AGGAAGAGCAGGAAATCGCTCATGCAATTTTAGCAGAACTTCATCCATACTTAGATATGTCGAGTTGAAATGTCACAAATTATCGTTACTAGCCACTTATCCAAGTGCAACAAAACTTTCTTGCAAAACAAAGAAATAATTATTAATATAATTTCTAATAATTGAAGAAAATGATTACATTTTTATAGTAAATAAAAAGATAAAATTACAACTTAATTTTGCAATAAGCAATTGTAATTAGGGTTTCGTTGTCGATTGGTTAATTATTTCTTTTATCTCAGGTTACTACTATAAAGCTGCAGTAACTCAAACTCTGGAAGATGATCATTCATCAAAGACAGATTTCAGGGTCTAAGATGCATAAAGGAATGATAGAAAATTTCAATATTTTTTGGGTTATCAACAGATATTTAAGAATAATAGTTCATTTTCAATCGTGGCTCATGTCAGTATGGCTTCCCCATGGATTCTATTCCATTACTCATCTCTAAAAATATAACTCACACATATATTCTTGTACAACTAGCATTTTTCGAATAGTATAAATTATAAATTGGCTCTTTCACACGAGTTTGGATAGGATATACATCCAAGACTCGTTGAATCCTTTTAAAATATCTTAATCATATAACCCAACTTGTACTTATGATAAGGATGTCATGTCTAAAAACACATAGCATGTTGTGAGATCATAACAAATATGCCCGTGGGAAGGGTAGTTATACAATACTATTATTTTTTTCATAAGAAAATCACGTTCTTAATGTATGTCTATTAATAAATAAAACAAACTCTAATTTAAAAGAACTTTATTTAGTAAACTGATAATGCTTGCTAGTGTCATGATATGGATACAATCAAATTTGTCCACAAAGTAACGTGTAATTTTTTCAAAATTCTCATTTATGTTACGTTTGTTTAGTAGAGATTAATTCTTTTTCATTTATACATAGCCCTACTTTGACTAGTCACACTACAGTACTCCAAAGATGCTATAGCATACCTTAAATTATTTCTATGAGGCACCCAATACGTATCTATAGCTGAATATTGGCTCTTTAGTCAATGTCCTACATCTCTAATTTTCTTTTTATTAGTGTTTGCTTGGCTTATAAAATGAAGCCAAATTGAAGATTGAAGAGTCTCCAACAAAAAAGTAAGAGTCTTCTCTTATGGCCTTTTATTAGGTCTCAAGTTTTTTTTTTTTTTTTTTTTTTTTTTTTTTTTCAGAAATAACCTTTAGTTTAAATATTTTTTACAAAAGATCTTTTAGTTTAAATATTTTTTTGACTTATATCTTTTAGCTATTTGTAATAGGTATTTGTAGCTATTTGTAATAGGTATTTGTATTATAACTCAAAAGTATTTTTAATAGTTACATTGAAGATAGTAGAATTTTTATAGAAATTATGGGCATAAGCCTTAGGCATGTAGTGTTCCTTGCAAGAACAAAAGAAATGAAGAAAACATCCTTCGGATAACTTTTTATTACACAAATGGGCCCTATAAAACTAAATGGCCCAAGTTTGCTTTCAATTTGGTGCCTTACCATAATTATTGAAACATAAAAGTTTGAAATAAGCATTTGTTATTCTTCCACTCCACGACTTATTATGTATAATAAGTTTTCCATACAGTTACACTAGGTTCCTCAACAAATCTACCTACGAAACGAAAATCTCCATGCAAGATGATAAAGCAGTGCCATAAGTGACAGTGGACCATAAAAAATCCTAAGGCCAACTTTGGGAAAGTCTAATTGATACTCGCCTGTTATCGTTAATGACGTTCTGTAATTGACAGAAGAAACATGGAAAGTAAAGTCTTAAAAACTAGACAATAACAGTTCTATTACTTAAACACTCAATATTAAAATATACGAGTTCTCATACATTCAACCGTCTTTAAATTAAGGCTACCTATACCTTTCTCTATTGGCCGAAAGGGCAAAATGCCTTCAAGCTGGAATCAAAGCAATTAAGGAACTCCTCATTCCATATTGCTATGTATCCAGTACTAATTTTGCGTGATCCAGAAAGATTGCTGTTTCGGCCAAGAAAAGCCACCACAGCCAATTTAGATCAAACTTGATTTTACAATCGTTGTTTTATGGTTGAAATCCAGCTCCCTACAAAAGATTCAACCAAAGAGATGAAGTCCATCGAGCAAGGGGCTGAGATTCCCTTCCATCCACCACTATTTCTTTTCCTTTCTCATCTAAAGGCAGTTAATATGTAAACATGCAAGGATCAAGTGATAATTTGATGGAGAGGTCCTTCGTGTAGGTTGGCTTTTGCATATGTTCTGTATTTAGTAATGACGAATGTTGATGATGAAGATATGTAACTTGTAACTGAACTTCACCCAAAACAAGTGAAATGCATTCATTTTCAAAGCATTCATAGAATTCATATGGATCAAACTAAGTGAATATGCACCTATCCGTACTGAAAAAGGGAACCATAATCCCCTCTTCTAAATGAATAATCAAAATAGAATTGTCTTTGTTTCTTTTCCCTATTTGTATAATTAGATATATTTTAATGTGTTTCAAACTTTCAAAATATTCAACATGATTGGAGACATATGTTGGTTATGCGGCCAACAATCAACCTTTGAGTCGACTATCAGTTGTATGGTTATCAGAGAAGCGGACCACGTGACTGGCCAACCCGCGACGCCGTATGGAGCAGCCCCTCGTTTCCACGGTCCACTAAGTCTCTCAATTTATTGTCATCTCACATAGATTAAGAGAAAAATAAAAAAAAAAAAAAATTTATTTTAAGGGTCAAGACGTTATTATTGTTAGAATAGATTCGCGTGAAATCCTTGTGAATGCATTGAGTGCGAGCAAGGACCTTAATTATTCTCTCTCGGCCTTTTTTGAGAAATGTTCCTCGTTTATCTTTCCATCTATCAACTAAAGTTCTCTCATTTTATTATACATGTTCTTTTTTGGATTGCTATAATCCAATCCGCAATAATATATTGCTTTGCTTTTGCCTTGAAAGGAAGTTGAATGATATATGTTCTACGGTAGCTATAAGCACTTCATTCTTTTTTTTTGCATATACGTGTGCAAGCATCCAACGTAGTTATTCCGATCACCACCTGTCTCTTGGCTCTGTCCAAGAATAACGTAGCTTGGATTTCACTACGTGATTGGTTGTATGACAAGATTATAGTAAGTTAAACATTTAATTTGTTTATTTTACTTCTTGAACTTGTAATTACTCTTAAGATTATTTGGTTGACAGGGCATGATAATGATTTGGTAGAGTATGTTGCTGCTGGTCAAAATGAGAATGGAAGAGGCTGGATTTACTAGGGATACTAAACATCACCTTAAATGGCTAAAAAGCCCAATCTTGACGCATAGCTCGCTTGTTGTCTGCTCAAATCAGGGGTAGAAAATTGTTTTTTACGTTAAATCATAATTTCCCCATCTAAGTCATGGCGGATTTGATCGTACCAGGATGAATCGAGATTTGAGTCTGGGCCTTGTTTGGATTTACGAGTAATGGATACTAAACATCCCCGTATATGGCTAAAAAGCCCCATCCCAACATATAGCTCGCCTGTTGTTTGCACAAGTCAAAGGTAGAGAAATGTGTTTTACGTTAAATCATAATTTCCCCGTCTAATAGACGGCGGATTTGAGCATTCCCGGATCAAAGGAGATTTGAGTCTAGGCCCGTTTGGATATACGGATTTGAGCATTCCTGGATCAATTGGGATTCAGTCTGGGCCTTTTTTGGATTTACGAGTAAGGGATACTAAACATCCCCTTAAATGGCTAACATACCCCATCCCAACACATAGCTCGCTTATTGTTTGATCAAATCGGAGGAAGGGAAATATTTTTTACGTTAAATCATAATTTCTCCATCAAATAGATTTTAGCTAGCATCTAGCACCGAACTATTATGATTTATTTGTGAACTACGAAAATATATCCAAAAAATCACCCTTTTTTTTTTTTTATATAAATAAAGGCTTATAAAAATTACTTGTCTACTAATTATACAAAGTTCTCCAACTTTGGATTTCTTGAAAGATGTCGGTCACTTTCATTTTGATTAAGATACAATCCTATTTTTGGATAAAAAAAGATATGTTGTCTCAAGCAAGGTCGAACGATGATTTTTCATTTGATTTCATTTGATTACATATGGGTTGTCCATTTTGCCAGAGTTTCAAAAATCCTAGGGTTACTTAAGCTGTCCATTAAGAAGTGATCAAGGATTATGATTGTATTGTATGTATGAATAGGAGACGGGTATCATGACAAAGATCCCCAATTTTCATAGAGTAAGTATAATCCTAGTTAAGGACGCAGACAAAGTGTCGTCCATAACAATCATATTAATTAATGAAAGCCATAGATATTGTGTACTCAACACTTGTGAGATAAGATTGTATTATTTTTCTCTTCAAAATGCGTGTGATGACGAGATCATTCCTAAACCGTCAATATTCTATATGTTTATTAGTATAAAGCATAGATCTATCTAACTAGGATATAATACATTATTGTATAAGAAAGATTAGTTTACTGTAGAATTCATATATCAAAAGAAAAGTAATATAGATAATATCTTTATCTATCTATCGATCTATCATGAATATCTATGGTTTGACTCGAGATCAAATGTGGCAATTAATTAAGCGACAATTGATTAAAAAAATGAAAATCACATATTACTGCATCCATGTTAATGTTAAAAGAGATTTCACAAGGGGGTATGCAGGGCAAAGGATGGAGTACCCAATGTCACGGAAAGTGACGGGGTAGATTAATTGTTTCCGGCTCTAATTTGGTCTCATCTCACTTAGATTAATTGAAAAATCAAAATAGTCTATTTTAATGGTCAAGATGTTTTGGTTATTATAATAGATTCGTGGGAAATCTCATCTCACATAGATTACTTGAAAAATCAGTGTAGTTTATTTTAGGGGTCAAGATGTTTTGGCTATTGGAATAGATTGGTATGAAATCCTTGTGATTGCATGAGTGCGAGGACTCCAGCGAAAAGGTGAAAAAGAGTGCCTTATATATAACCTAAATTATTCCTTAAGTGTCATATATTGATACACTCAACCTGGTGGATCTCTAAAATTTTATATTGATACCACCCAAAGCGCAGAATGTACACTTTTTACCACAAAGAGATATTGATTATGGATATTGTTATTGAAGGAGGTTTTACACTTTATTTAGAATTTATCCTCCGTGTTTATCCCAATGCGTCCTTTATGAGATAAAAACCTTTAATGTAACAATGGCAAAACGATTCGCATAATGAGATAGAAAATGAGCCACTTCAGAGGGAGGAGCATCCCATCACAGTTAGAAGAAGAAGTTAGAATATTGCAATGGATCAAATATTCTTGATCCAGTTTTTGAATATTAACAGTCAATATCTTTCTTTAATAAAAGTGATAAGGGTATTTGATGACTAAGTTTGACAAAATATAATTTGGTTTTCGAAAAACTGCAAGGCGAAGCAACTTATCCATTCGATTTTTTTAATTTTATTGTACATTCTTCAATAATAAAATTTTATGTAGAAGATTGGACCGACTGAAAAAGAAGAGGAAAACTTAAGAATTAGGAGAGAGTGGAAATGGGAAATAGAATAGCGTTGAAAGCTTTTGTTTTTAAAGAAAGCACCTTAAAGTAAATTAATAGTAAAACAAAAGAACAAAATCAGTCAAGAAGACACATAACTAAGAGAAACAGAGGTATAAAGCTAAAACAAGTGAAGATAACTCTGGGACAAAAACAATAGATGAGAGCAATAAAGTCAATCGAATCTATATGAAAGATAGGCCATTAGCATCATGCACGAAACAAAAATTTGTGCATATTTGAGGGAGGTGAGGTCCATGAAATGAAATTCACGCGAACAAGCCACACAAATTGGCTGTCAAGGCTTATTACTTTGATTAACGCAAAGTGTTCATTGAAAATAATTTAATAAAAAATAAAATTGAAAGAGAAAGAGAGCCAGCTTTGAGGGCCCTAGTAACCAGATTTTCTACATCATTAAATTAGAATATGCATGTCTTCTATTTTGGTTCTCTTCTGAGGTTTGAGGGCCAATGTTTGGTGTGGTGGGCATCATACATGTGCACGTCAAATCCACTTCCCAGCTTAAAAGCAAGGTAGTTAGACAACCTATTTGATTTTATTGAAGACTATGGTCTAGAGCTTGGTCTGGGATTATAGTACATTACTCAATTCTTCCTTCTTTTTTTTTTATAATTTTGAAGATCCATTCATTTTCTGGAAGACATTTTTGTAGAAAATAATTTATAAGAAAAAAAAATCAATAGAAAATAAGAATGAGAACTGTCTAAGTGAAGTTAACAGAAGTATTTATGAGAAATGAAAGTAAATATCATATATGAGGAAGTTAATGGAGATAAGAATAAAGATAAAGTGAGAAATGAAATGATTGATATGGAAAAGAAAGAAAAGGTAGTTGTGTTAATTACAAAATGAGAGTCTAACACAAGGAAAGAAATTATTGGACTCTTGTCTTTTTTCCCCCCTTTTAAGCTGACCTGCAAGCCTAAAAGCTTGGAGGGATAATGAAATGATTGACTCTTTCTGGCCATTAATGTCAATAATGAAATGATATATAGATGTGTAAAGACTTTTTAGTAACAGTAGCCTGGTTAAGAATTTAAATTTTTAATAGGCCAATGACCTTCGAGAGGATAACTGACCTTTTATGTTTGATGAGAGGATAAATTGCAATCCATGTTTGCATGCTTTGTGGTCAATTTTCCAAGTGAATGAGGGGAATTTAATTATGCAGGCCTGGTTTTCCTTCTAGTGTACGATTCTAAGGTTGTGAAACAGGATGTAGTCGATCAGATAAATATGTGAGCTTGTTGGAGAGAATAACGTTGGAAAATAGTCAGGGGAGATAGTAGGCATTAGGAAACTGTGGTATATGGTTGAACAACTCCAAAGCTAGAACCATTTTTCAAAGAGAAAGGAGCACTAATTAATTGAGTGAGACCGCTAATAAGACTGCCCATGATCATTGACCCATTGAAAACTTCAATTCTTTATAAAATAATACCATAAAACTATTTTTTTACAAGTGTCCAATTCTTCATTTACTTGTCTTACACACTCTCTTCACCTACCTGTTATTCATTTCACCTAAAATTCGAAGTCTGATTCTCAAGCTCAGATCATGCATTTGTCACATGCCAATGCTGTCACATCAGCTTTTTGAAAATTAATTTTGAGTTGCATTCGGTCGGTGATTTATTTGAACGATACGTTAAGTATCGACCTTTTTTCTCCAATCAACTCTCAACTTACGAATACTCTAATAGCAATATTTTAGTCTACGAAGTTTACCAAAACAATATCTAAGGATAAACCATTGCTGTTAGTTCTCGCCAATCTTCGTTAATGAATTTTAGGTCATTTTAATCATTCAAAAAAGTTAAAAAAAAAAAAAAAAATTGAAAAGCTACTAACAGATTCATAAATAGACTATGAGAATAGTATAGCTCCACCCAAACTATAAAAGATGCTGTTGGCTTTCTCTCAGAGACACTAGGAGTCGGCATTCCTACCTGCTTCCTTTGACTCAATATCATCAATGTCATTTTGTTATTATCTTATACACAATGTTGAAAGAACAACACAAAAGTTTGATTTTCTCTAAGTGATTGCCTTTTCTTTTAAATAGACTATGAGAATGGTATATAAATGTTAGTGCTCTATTTTAATCTTAAATATTAACATTATCTTTTTAACTTCTTTTTTTTTTTTTTTTTACTTTTTTAATTGAAAAAAATCAAATAATTTTTATTTTCCCCTTATTGAATGATATTTAGTTACTTCTTAAACAAATAAAGGTAATTAGAAGTTATAAAAATAATTTTATTAAATATAAAACATATACATTGTAAAACGTTGCCTTTGCAAAAATTAAATAGGTTAGTTATACTATCTAATTAATAAATAGTAAATAAACTTTTAGTGATGTTATTAAAAAATTAAATAGATGAGATATATTATCTAATTAATAAATAACAAAATTATAATAATTAATATTTTGTTTATAAAAAATGTAAAAAAATATATTTTAGTAAGATATTTTATTTTAAATTCTAAAATTTAAGTGTTTTAACAAAATGATATATTCCAACACCCGAAAATAACTTGAGCCGATCCCTCGTTACCGTTCCTTAAATTTCAAATAGATGGAGATGTACATTATTGACTATGATCATCAAGCCATAGGTAGACAAATATCATCTTCATTAAAACACCTAGCTCTTGATGATGAGTTGATTATCAGTGTCTTTTATTTTTCCCTAAGTGTGCTGTAGTTGTACTTATTTGTCTGTTTTCTAAACCTACTATTTATCAGTTGTCCAGCTTCTTCTTCATGGGGGCTTTTGAAGGCCGCTGTCGTTGCCAAATATTTTGGCAAAATAAATGTCCCCTGTCGGGAATATTTTATCTCCTATCATCTCCGGTCTGTTTTATACACTTTTGTTTCGAAATCACCCATAAACAGATTCATCTGCACGATTGTTTTGGGTATAATTAGTGTGATATTAACGTATGATATTTGAAACTGAGATTTAATGGTCACCAGCTATTATTATCAATTATCATTGCAATTTTATTACGACAAATTACTTAAAATGGTAAACTTTATAATATCATTTGATAAATTTATTATTTTCTCTTCTTCTTCGTAATAATGTAATTGTACAAAATGAGAGACAAATAAATAGAAAGAGATGACCTAAACTATCATGAATATGATGTATAAATATAATTTAAAATTTTAAAACAACCTCGTATTTTGTAGAAAAAAATTTATAAGAAAACAAATGAGTGAAGTTAACAAAAGTATTTATGGAATTAAATTAAGTGTTTTTAGAAATTATAATATTTTAAAATTAATTATTAAACTATTTAAAGGGTGTTATTAATGCCACTCAATACAACACAATAATTACTAGGGTAAAACATCTTATGCTGCAAATTAATAAATAGAAACTATTTGTAGTGTGTTATATTACATATATGAATATCACACTATTTAAGCTTCTAATTTATCACACTCTAATATTTGCCAAATTTCGTTGTATTTTTTTTAAAATTAAGATGATGCTATGTTGGCATAATGCTTAGAGAATATGTAACTAGAGGGACGGAAGGAAGGAAGAAGTTGCCCGTGTAAAACGATAAATAATAAATAAAGAAATAAATAAAGTGAGTGGGTAACAAAAGAGAAAATCATACTTCGATTTTTCTCTCACCCTCTTTGTTACATTATTCATCGTCACAGTGTATTGCTTTAATTACGGAGCATCAATTAAGTGTTCCTTCACCATATATTCTGCCCTCTTCTTTCTAACCAGATACCTCATTAACAAATATACATAAAAGGAAATGAATTTAAAAATTGAAGTATCAGGGTTAATTAAAGAAATAACAGAATAAACTTAATCTAATTCTATTTAAAAAAAATAGAATTAATATATTATTTTTCTTAATTTAAAAAAAAATCTTACTAATTTCATGACAAATGACTTGGGATAATAAAATTTTAGATATCCCTTAAAAAATATAGCACTAATCTAATTCTTTCTCTCTCTCCCTCTCTCTAAATGCGCCTTCATCATCCAATTTAAAGCTAATATTTCAATGTTATCAATTAGTGTGTTTCCTTTTGAGTTTAGCGAAGAAATGAATCCAATAACATTATTGTTATTATATATACCGAGCATTGAACATTATAAGTATATATTGTCATCTTTTCTCACTTGGGATCTCTTATATGCTCTCTTGACGCACTCTTGTTTTTGGTAGAGTCATTTGCAGTGTTTCTTTTGTTTTTTGGTGTGATTGGAAATTATCAAAATTTTAAATAATAAATAATTTATTGATTTCATTCTTTTAATCCACTCAACTGCCCCTACATTTGCCACGCTGCTATAACTTGATCGATTCTTTGTACGGGATACGGGTGGACCCACCCGTCTATAACGGGCCCCCAAGACGGTAAGAAGACAAAAGTGGACCCCACTCCCGTCAATCGTTCCAAATTACTAGCATTACGCATATTAATCTTCGAAGTGAATGGAAGTGCAAGATGAGGAAGATTACTCGACACTAAGAATTATTCAAAGCCAAAAAATATTTTAATATTAAAATATTATAATTTTTAAGCCATAATTATTATAAAATACAAATAATAAATTTTGCTTTTTATTATTGGGAAAGAATTCTCAAAGGAACGATCCTTTCTCTTTATTTTGGGTTGAAAAAGTCAAAGAGAGAAACACAGAATATTTTAGAAAATCCTTATTTTCTCAAAAGCTTCAATGTAAAGGCTTGAATAGTGCAATGGATCGAATATTCTTGAATCAGCTTTTGATTATTAACAATCAATATCTTTCTTTAACAAAAGTGATAAGGGTAATTGATGATTAAATTTGACAAAGTATAATTTGGCTTTTGAGAAACTGCAAGGCCAAGCAACCCTTTTTGTTCTATTTCATTTGTAGAATTTCTAATTAGTTTGATTAATTACATATATAATTTCATTTTTTTTTTTATTTTTACTGTACATTCTTCAATAACAAAATTTTATGTACAGGATTGGACCGACTGAAAAGATAGAGGAAAACTTAAGAATTAGGAGAGAGTGGAAATGAGAAATAGAATAGCGTTGAAATTGGAGATTTTTTGCTATTTTTGTTTTTAAAGAAAGCACCTTAAAACAAGAACAAAATCAGTCAAGAAGACATAATAAGAGCCTCACTCCTAAGCAGAGGCACAAAGCTAAAAGAAATGAAGATGACTCCTAGACGAAAACAAAAGACGATTGAACAAAATCGGTTGGCTAGTCTAATTGCTTGAAGTGTTCATTAAAAGTAATTTAATAAAAAATAAAATTAAAACAGAGAGATGATTGTTCTAAAGTAGGAGATAATATGGTTCCAAGGTGGGCTCCAGTAACTAATATCTACATCATCGCGGTAAATGGATGTATACTCTCCTTTGAGTTTGAAGCACTAATGTGGGTTGATTGGACGTCCTTTGAGTTTGAAGCACTAGTGTGAGTGGGGTGGCCCTCCTTCGAGTTTGAAGCACTAACGTCGGGTGGGGTGGGGACATCATGCATGAGCACGTCAAATCCATTTTCCAGCTTAAAATGCACCAAGGCTAGTTGATTTCTTTCAAGAATACGGTTTGGGATTATATTAAATTATTAAATTTTTTTTTTTTTTTTTTTTTCATTTGGAAATAATTATTTTACCATTCCAAGAGAAGAAAGGAGTTAGAAGAAAAGGGACGCAACCCATGTGTGCAATTTTCTAAAAGTGACGTAGTTAAGAGATTCATATAATGCCGACACTAAGTCTATCTCCAGCCATGTCACCTTTCATGGATTCCTTCCTCGTCTTTTCTCAAGTAGGTGTGGTCAACAGTGGGTCGTGATTTGAGTATTTTTCTTTTTTAATCATCACAAACTGGAAACTATTTGTCATGTGCTATATTACATACATGGATATATAATAACACAATTCTAAACTTCTAATTTATCAAACTGCAATTTAGATTGCTTTCTCTGTTACTACGTCTGTTTAAGTTCTCCAACCGCTTTTCTTTCCCTTCTTAATTCTT
>JAWDEX010199714.1:0-11686 GCA_035221805.1 Trichilia hirta
TTTTCTAAAAAATTTTTAATGCTATCCTTAAATAAGATGTTTCTGTTCCTGAAAACAGACTCCAAAACTGGAATAATTTCCACACAAGTTACAAAATGAGTCCAAGTAGTCCTTTGAGTTGCCGTAGGGCAACGACTGCTGCTCCTGCCCTAAATCCAATCAGACTTGCCTTTGATAGAAAATCGATCATGAAACCTAACCTATAAAAATCAGACGAGAATCAGTTTAAGCGATCGTTTTCTCTTTTCGAAAAGGAGGAGAAGAGCAGCTTGCATCAGCATACTGAATCGTGGTTTGATTCAGCATTCCGATTCCAATAGGAAGACGCTTTACTGTTTGATATTGTCTTTCGAGTTTTTCTCCACAAGGTTTTATTGAGCTCCTCTCTTGTCAACATTCCTATGTTGATAAAACCAAGACAAGTAATCTTTTACTCACAGAATTGTTAAAAGATAAAAATTTACTCAAGTCTTCTAAAAGATTACGAAAGTGATACATTGAAATTGATAATCTTTGTGTCTCCAATCTAAATTTCAACACAAATAATACGTCGTCAGTTTAAAATTTTGAAATTTTATTGTAATTAATTGGAGAAAGGAAACAAGAAGAACCTTTGTTAAGTAATTGTAGCTTTGCTTTTGGTAAAATATACTTGAAAATATTTTTCATCGTATTAATGAAAACTGATATTATTTCTGATAATATATACTTACCTTTGTTTATACTTTTTTAACATTGACGCAATAAGTTAAGAAAAATCCAAATGTTTGTCCAAGAAAATGATTTTTTAAAATTTAGAATCTTTCCCCTTATGTTATTTGTTATTCTGAAATAACGAAATTAATGTAAATAGTTTAAAACATGAAACATTACACTGCCAGAGTTCATAATTTTAGAGCAAGTTAATTTGATCCACTAAACTAAGTAATTATTGTCCATCGTTATTGGATCTAATTGAAACTACTATCAAATCAAGGAAAAAACATTACCAAATAGTAATCGTTAATTCATCGGAGATATGACAATATGTAGATAGTTATTCACACCTGACAATCCCCAAAGCAGCTTGGAATAAACCAGCGAAAAGAAGTCAAAGCTAGTCGGACGTAGAGATCTTTTTCCTTAGTACTCGAAACTACTTCTTCCAACATTGACCTATCGAGACTGGACCGATGCCAAGATATCTTGAACTTCCAATACCAGTGTATATCAATGGTGGCGCAAAGCTTGAGTCTGAAGAAAATATATATAATTCGTTAGAAAATGGATAAATAGATATCTTTCCACAAATGTTATACAAAAGGAGAGTACATTTTGCGCTTACATAATCCAATTATAGGCACCAACTTTGCAAGTTTAGCATAACTGATTCCCTCCAATGCAAATATAACAAATATTTCATCAAGGAACCAAAGAAAAATCACAAAATGGTAAAACATAAAATTTTTAGATTAATAGTATAATTACTTTTCATTCCTGCCGCAATTAGGAATGAATTTTTGTTTCAATCCATTTTAGTCGGTCATGTCGAAACAAAAGATTGAATTGCTACCTACGTGAGCCCATATGATGAGCTAGCTAGGATTCCAGGTTTTATTGATTGGATTATGAAGCTTTCAACTCTAATATTGAAAAATCATTTATCAAAAAAATGTAAACTAATAATAAAAGGCTTAAGTTTTTCACATTAACTCAACTACATTTTTCGGAAATAGGAGTTGAGATCACCTATTTTGCAATAATTCATATATTGCAAGAAAAATATATGCCTTGGTGCCAAGTTCATCACACCGCAAAGAGGGAAGTGCGAATGCATAATAAAATTAATTTCCAGAAAAATTATCAAAGATGAATAGGCCACAGGTCGCTTTCGAAATCTTTGAGTTGTTATCAACTTCATCTAATTCTCTGATCCCACATTTGGCACAAAATTTTTGACTTCCCAGCCACCAAAGGTCAAGGTCTTAACAAGCCTACCAAAGGCCGTGTATATACTGAAAGAGGCTTGGTTTGGAAAGAATTTTAAAGTTATTTAGACTCTCAAGTAATCAAATGCATGCTAAGAGAGGCAGAACCCAGTATGATCATGCAGATGATTCATGTACACAAGAAAATAAAGTTGGTAGCTGGGGAAAATTTTGGTGGCAAAATCTCTGAATTGTCAGCATACGACTATGTTCAACAAACGTAGTGGTGACCACCTGTATCTTCCTTTAAGATTACATATTTCTGGAATTAGCGGTAAGAGTACTGTTCCTACTCATGACCTTTTGGGCGCTTGACTTGGATGATCTGAATATATCTGAGGCAATTTTGTTCAGTTGAAGCTGCAATATGTTTAAAATGGTTTCAAAAGAAATTATAAAGTGGACGTAATGATCAGGAGAATGGCTTGACTTTCCAAAAGTGAAATCTTTGTGCAGACAGAATTATTATAATAGTCCGCCACTAAATCCAGTTATTTGAATGGGAGAAGGGAAAGGCAGCTTTTCTTGGTTTTATTAATTATGTGATTCAACTAATCGACACTGTTCCTCTTTCAATGGAGAAGCCAATTTCTTTTTGTCTGCAGCTATGACGATTTGGTGAAATAGGAAGACGGCTACAAACTTACGGAATCCGAGAACAATACAGTGGGAAAAAATGATTGGATATATTCCAGCAAATACTTTTATGACCAACACAAAATTCTGAATTTATAAGCGCGTGTAATGTGTTAATGGTGTAGTTGAGTGTCCTAATTAATATTATATCCACAATTATGAAATGTAAATATATATTCATTTGTTTGACTATTTATTTGTTGTAAAAAAGTTAAAAACAAATGAATTTATTTAATAATTTTCTACTAATTTAAATTTGGTAACTACTCATTCATAATTTGGTGGATTTTAGAGCTCTCTTTTACATGTCGTGGAGGGCTTTTTTTTCAAAATCAACTTATAAAATAATTTATATTTAAGTAGCATTTATCTTTTTACTAAATGTCAATAAAAATTCTAAATAAATCTTAATCTAAATGATTTTTTTAAATATGAATATAAATATTGAATTATTTATTTTTTTAAATAAAAAAGTTTGAAAATCAATATTTTTATCCTCATATTCTTATAATTTTATATATTAAATAGATAATAAAATCTTAAATTTTTTATGGTTACTTATATTATATAAAAATAAATAATTATTTTTAATTTATAAAATAGCTTGATAAATTTAAATTACAATAAAATAGAATTATAATAGATTGTTATATCAAAAAATTTTAAATTGTGCAATTTTTTAATTTAAAAAACATATATTTTGAAAATAAAAAATATTAAGTTTTTATATGGGTAAAAATTTAGATAAATTAATTAGATAAAAATATTTTTATGATTATATTCAATAAAAAAATTTTAAACCTTTAATTTTAAGAGTACAAAAGGTTTTTAAAAAAAATACTCTTTTTATTAAGTAAAAAGTGTCTTAAAAGGTGCATTAAGTTAAAAAATAATTTTAATTACTTAAAATAGACAAATTTAGACAATTAATCATTTTATTATAACTTTATTGTTTTAACGAAAAAAAATTATATCCTTTGTTATTGTAAATTTTAATTTATTAATCATAACTTTATTATATTTTTATTATTACATAATAATTTATTATTTTATCTATCTTGTATACAAAATATCAAATTTTTTCACCAAGTTAATTTATTTTAGTACTAGATTTTAATCATATCAAATTATTTGTTATTAATTCTTAAATAAATGATTTTTTTATTTTTTTTTTGCATTTACTAAAATAAGGAGCTAAAAAAAATATAAACAAGTAAGTTAAGCATATATCTATATTAGGATTATTACACATTATCACGTCACTTAACCACTGAACTTTATGAAAATATATGCTTTAAAAAATTACTCACATACTTTTAACAATACAATTCGTCAAATATCTGACTAACTATTTCTTTAGTAAGCAAAAATAGATTGTTTTATAAGTCAAAGCAATCTCAAATTAACCCTTAATTAGTTTTAGGATGATTTTTAAATTAATACACACACATATATATATATATCCTAATTAAAATATATTTTGAATATTTTACGAGTAATATTAGAAATTGCAGTAAATTTCTTTCAAAATTGTATAAACATTATGAAGCATAAGTGCTATTTTCTTATCACTCTCAAAACCACCTTAACACATGCTTGAGACTCAATTATAAGAGATTCACCTCTACTTTTAATGGTTTTGTACCCGTTGTGGCGTTGATGATAGTGTATATATCTTTAAAATTTAAGTCCTGTAATATTCTTATCTAACAACCACCAATAATAAATTTGCATTTTGTATCATGCAAGAATCATAATTACCTGTTTAATTTTTCAAGCATAAGTATAGATTTCAAGTTTTAGCAATGATTATAAATGATTTAAAGGGAGAACAAATAAATGAAAATTTATTTTTATTAAAATTTAAAATTAACTTTTTCAAATTTTTTTTTTTTATTTACTATCACTTATTTACAAAAACAAAGAATTCTGGCATATCCGACTCTTAAACCAAACAATATCCTTATATCTATATTTTTTTAATTTTCTATCACTTATTAACTCAAACAAAGAATACTGACATATCCAAATCCTATAGTTTATCATATATTCCTTTTTAATTTAAATCAAAGAAAAAGTAAATTGCAATGATGAAAAATTGGACAAAAGCCTCTTCCCACAAAATAATACTCTAATAGATTGTGATACATTTGTGTGTTAAATATGTGTGAAGCACTCTCACATGGCCTTGATTTAGACCGGATATACTTAACTAAATGGTTTTTCAATTTTTTTTTCGATCATGTGGTTACTACAGGCCAAGTCTTTTGAGAAATGTTCGGTTCAATATGTTGTGATCTTCTCATAATTACGAATGAATATAATGGTAACATTCATGATTATGTCGGTATTAAGAGGAGAAGTCATTTTGATGGAAGGCCGATTTGATTTGTTATTTAAATTTTTTAAACAATTTACAATACAATTTAAAATTTTGAATTCAATTTTTATTATTACTGATATTCAAAATTGTATTTAGTATAATATGCTATATACAGATTTAAGTTAAAAAGAATTAAAGTTTAACTTAATTGGAAATATATAAAAACAGTATTTTGTCACAAAAAATAAATAATTATATCGGATTCTGAAAATCAAATGGATCCAACCACCTCCTTTAACAATTGAGATAATTAAAATTATTTTTACATCAAATAATAATGTATAATTAATTTAAATAAAAATATTCATCTCAACTAATAAAATATTCATCTCCGTGAGATATTGGTGCCACATAACATCATTTTAGAAATTACTTTTACATATATACTTATATTATTCTAATTTTAATTAAATTTTTGTGAGAAAAGTTTAAGATCTGTATTTTTAATTCGGAATATTTTAGACATTTTGTCGTTCAAGGGCATTTTCATTATTTTTGTTATATTTGTGAACAAATATTGTGTATGATGCAAAATTCAAGAAAATTTTATTAAAAAAGATTGAATTAAGAAGAAATTTTTTAAATATAAGCTTTTTCAAACACCTTATATTCAGAACAAATTTTCTATTAATCTAAATCCTCAATTGACAAATTAACTTTTAGTACTTGAATATTGGAGAAAGAACTTGAGGTTAGAAAGAAAATGGAGTGGAAACGGACATCGAATGAGAGTGAAAATAACATCGAAAAATAGAGGAATATGAAGGCCAAAATAAGAGAAATCAAGGTCACAAAACCCAAAGGAAACTAGTACGAAGATAGGTGCCAAACATGGCTACAGATTTGGCTAGCAAAGATGTACAACGCCGAACACTACATCAGTTGCTACGTTGAATTTGTTCAGGTTCTAGAAAAATGATAATTTTGCCCTTTGGTCCTAAGCTTTCTTTCTTTACTATTTCAAGAGTATTTTGAACATTTCACACTCTATTATATATACCATTAAAACTCATCAAATCCCTCATTTGTTTCTCTCCTTCCTCTTTTTCGTTTTCGCCTATCTTTTACACACTCTCTCTCTTTTAAATTTTCTTCAAATTCCAATGATTAATCTCTCAATTCTTACACTAGATCAAAAGAACATTACCTCCTCTTCATTCCCCAACTTTTATTTTCGAAAAAAGCAAAGTATTTGAGCAAGAATTGAAGCTAGGGTTTTGGATGCAAATTAGGGTTTTTTGAAATCAGTGAAAAAATTAACTTCTTTAAGCTCTACTCAACTTTTAAGTAAAATTTCTAACTCATTTAAGTAATATTTTTAACTCGTTTTCAGTATGAATTTATAGTTTAATCAAATTTAAAATCAAGAATTTACTGCATATTTAAAGAATTCCAAAAATTAAGTTTAATTTTGATGAATTGAATGGAAATTCGAAGAACTTAGTTAAATAATATCAAAATAAGAGCTAAAATAGTTTAAATGAAAGTTTCATCTAGGAACGAATGAGTTAGATAGTTGAATTTACATATTAATATGCACTATAAGTGATTGTGATGAATTAGGAATGGCTATGGGATTTCATTTGGTAAAAATCGGATAAATGCCAAAAATGTGCATAATTCTGATAAGTTAAGTTCGATTGAAACTTTAGTACTTTGAGCATCTTTATAGTGCACAGATTGTATTAAATTTTATTTGAAATTTAGAATTGATAAGTTTATTGATGTGAATGTAGTTTAAGCTTATAGAAATCGAGCAATGAGGCTCTAAGGCGCAAGGAGTAAAAGAATGTATATTCTCCCCAATTTATGCGTGAATTTTCTTTCTTTTAACTATTTTTAAAATATTTTATAAAAACTTCTTTTACGATTCAGAAAATAATTTATTTGATAAATATTATTTTAAATTGAACAAGTATGACTTGTTAGATTTTATGTTAATTTGCATAAGAGGCCATGAGGCCTACTCTAATGAAATGATTTTTATTTGATGTGCTTGAATCATAATGATATGGATATAAATATTGCTAATATTGGATTTTATTAATTTCATGATTAACTTGGTTTTACGATATTGATAATAGTCAGAGAGTTATCTGTAGCTATAGAGTTTAAGTAGCCTAGGGATAAACCGAAGCAATAACTATTTTAAGTAAATGGGTGTACCAGTGAGGTCAAAATAAAGGGGATTATGATTTTATTTATGAAATAGCCCATTAGGTAAGAATGTCAGAGATATACACGTATAAATTCACATAGTACTCGATGCCAATTTCAATAAAGGGTAGTTTTTATAAAACTGATCATAGTTTTCTTGAAAGCATATATATATTATTTTATTTTACTTGCATGGGTTTTAAATAGAAAAAAATAGGTCACTAATAGGTTGAGTTTGCTTTTGGCTATAGTAAGTACCAAAAAAAGGGGTTAGCCCAATAATTTTCTAATACGCGCTATAGTTTTGATTATACCAAATTGATTTTTATACAAACCTAAAATATTTTCTTAACATATTTTGTTATAAATATTTTTATATATTTTTGTATTCACTTACGAAGTATATTTTCATATACTCTTCTTCTCGCATTTCAGTTTCAAGTAATCGTATTCCGAATAGAGAGTAGTTAGTGGTGGTAGTTATATCTTCAAATTTTAGAGTCTCAAATATATACTCTCACTCAACTTACTGCTATATTGTTTATATCCACTAGAGTTACCAAGAAACATTAAGATTTGTATTGCTTTATAAAATATATTATATTTATTTAGAAGTTAAATGAGATATATGTATTTATTTTTTTACGAAATGATCAAAAATATCTCAAAGAGACAAATTTGTGTTACTGTATTTTATGACATAATTTGAGAAATAGATTTAAAATATATATGAATGATTATACAAAAAAATAGGTACCTAAGAAGCCTTATAAGTTCGAGAGAGATATTTGAAAGTTTAAACTATGTCTCGAGAATTTGTGGTGGTTATCATGTATAGACTCATGGGTGAAGTTCTGACAATTAGACTAGTATCAAAGATCTGGGTTTCAAAAAATAATTTTAAAACCATTTAAACAAGATTTGAATTTATTTTAAATGATTTTTACTTAGTTTTAAAAAATATCTCAATGGACAAAAAGTGAGTTGAGTCTTAGAATTAAACACCACCAATATATATAAGATTAAACTCGTAAATTTTTATAATAAATAATACCGCCATGACCTAGTAAAAAAATGGGCAGACCCTGAAGATAGATTATGCTTAATACCGAATAAGATGCCTAGTCATTTGTACCTCTACCTAAACTCAAGGAATAGTAAAAGCCTCCTCCACTTCAATATCAGCAACTAGGAATAAGAATGCTGCTTCTAATAACTCCAGAGATTTGAGTATCCTTTATGACATATTGAAATGCTTAAGGTTTCACTCAAAAACAAGGACCCTTTAAACTAGCTCCTTCTCCATGCCTATATCTATATCAATATTTAGAGACTACTATAGCTCTAATAGTAGTTAAACCATCTAGACTAATAACAAAACTTTCTAAGCTTATAAAAGAGATTAGATAATAAAGGACCGTGCAATTTGGTGGCACCATAAAAGTGATGTTAACTAATAAAAAGTTGGAGAAAGTAAAGAATGATTTAGAGGATAAAGGATTAAAAGATGATATTAAGTTAAAGGTAGCTACACTGCTATTGGACAATAGTGCAGCTACTTAGTAAAAGAATGTTCAGGCGAGGTTGACATTACCTTTGACTTGGGTTAAATTTAAGCTAGAATTCAGGAATAAATACTATACTTCTTCCTACTATAACTAAAAGAAATAGAAATTTTTGAGGTTTAAGCAATTGGGAAAAATAATGATATAATATGAGACTTAGTTGAGAGAGTTTATAGAATTCGTGCAAAAATTTATCAATAAAGATCACTTATGTGCTAAATTTGAAGAGAGTTAAACTTCAAAATAAGAGAGAAGATGTCATTATCTAAAAGTTAAAACTATAAAAAAATAATTTAGTTGGCCTTAAGGATAAAAATGTTAATAGAGGATTATAAGTCTTAAGGTATGTTTTAGAAGAGAAAAGACCTTAGTATATAAATAGGATAGCCATTTAAAAAGAGTCATAGTAATGGCTCTTCTAGCAGTGCCTTAACTACTAATTCTATTGATAATCCTTTATTCTCCCCATAGGGTTAAAAACCATCTCAATTTGCATCATCAGCTTAAAGGTTAGTGTAGAGTTCTGGGCAAAGATAGGGTAAAGATAAATGTATAAACTGTAAGAGGTACTACAGTGATTTGTATCGAATATCCCAAATATGCTTTCACTATAGGCAACTAGAGAATGTGAAAAAGTATTACCCCAGTCTAGTTAGAATGGAAATAAGTGGTCAATCTATTGTAAGTCATAATCATACTTTTTCATTGCAGCAACAGTCAATGAGCCAATCTACTATTCTAACTAGTAAAAGGTCAAGAATGAGTAGTTCGTCTACTACATATCAAGATTTTTAGAAGAATCAGAAAAGAGTTCAGGCTCGCTTGTTTGTTCTCAATCAAGAATAAGCTCAGGTTAATCTTTAAATGGTGATAGGTACTGTTACTATACTTAATCGAGATACATATATCTTTATTGATCTAGGTTATAATAATTTCATTGTTAGTATTACATTTGCATCTTATGCTGATAAAGAATTATCGTTCTTAGATTGAGAATTGATAATAAATACCCTATTAGGACAAAAATTGCCAAAGAAGATTGTTTTTCGAGACTGTGTAAATCAAAACTGATAATGATAAGAGAGTGCAATATGCTTTCTAATTATGTGATTTCAATAATAAAAGCTCAAAAATAAGGAATAGATGTCAAGTATACTTGGCTAATCAATACTTTAATTTTGAGGTATTCGATGAAATAAGTATCAGTGGTGAAAGAATTTTCAAATATGTTTCTTGATAAATTATTTAGACTACCATTAGATCAAGAATTTGACTTCAGTATAGAACTACTTTTGAGTATTACACCAGTATTAATACTTTTATATTGCATGACACTTACTGAACTCTGAGAAATAAAGGTACAACTCTAAAATCTGATAGATAGGGGTTTCATCCAGCCTAGTATGTCCCCTTGGATTTACTAATATTATTTATTAAAAAGAAAGATTGTTCTCTAAGGTTATGTATAGATTAGTAACAATTAAACTAGGTAACTATCAAGAATAAGTACCCTTTACTAAGGATAGTTGATCTTTTCAATCAACTACAATGTACTAATGTCTTTTTTAAGATTGAGTTAAGGTCAAGATTGTAGGATTCTATGGTCTAAACATGCATCAATTTTTATTTTTCATGCTTATAAAATATATACTAATATATATCAATATATAACAACATATATGCATATATGTAAGGATTTTACTCTTGTTACCTCTTCCAAACTTTTAATTTGATGAAGCCAAGTTAGAATATTGTCTAACCTCTTCACTGTAGTCATGGTATTCATCTCTTAAAGAAAATAGATCCCAAAACTGAAATTGAGAGAAAGCGCATGAAGAGAATTTCTTATACTTCAGTAATAGGTAGTCTTATATATGCTATGCTATGTACAAAACTTGATATAACATATGTTATAAGTATTACGAGTAAATATCAGGCAAATTTTGGAGAACAATATTGGATTACAGTCAAAAGAATTCTTAAGTACTTGTAAAGAACTAAGGATTTAGGATTGACCTATAGTAAAGGTGAATTAAAAATTAAGGGTTATACAGATTATGATTTTCAATCAAATATGAATGATAAAAATTCTATGTTTGTATTTATTTTTATCTGTAATAGAAGAATTGTTAGTTAAAAAGTTTTAAACAAACTACAACGGCTGACTCTACTATAAAAGCTGAATATATCGTTACTTTTAAAACTGCAAAAGAGGCTATCTAGATTCGTAAGTTTGTGAGTGAACTCAGAGTGGTTCCTTTTATACATAACTCGATATTATTATATTGTGATAATACTGGAGTAATTGTACAGGCAAAGGAACTCAAGTCTCACCAGAAGTCTAAACATATTCGGTGTAAATATCACTTGATCAGAGAGTTTATAGTAGATAAATAACTAATCATGCAAAAAATTCCATCAGTAGATAATATGGTGAACCTACTAACTAAGACAATGATACAGTAGTAACTGAATCACCATCTTGAAAAGATGGACATCAAGTATTATAGTGATTGGCTTTAGTGCAAATAAGAGTTTATTGGAGATATACCCTAGAACCAATCGTGTCATATTATTCAAGGGCATTACTTTATTGTATATATAATATATATAATCTTGTAATTAATTATAAAATTATTTATAATTAATAAAATGGCATTTTATTTATATAATTTTAAATTTATTTATTTGCTATTTTATTTATAATATGATTATTAATACAAAATAAGATCCTATGATATATTATATATTAAGACTTTATCTAATGTAATTAGGAATAATAACATTACATGACTGGCATATTTTGTTACTGCTAATGATTAGTATTCAATGCTAATAGTTAGGTAACAAGTCTCAAGTCATAAGAGTGAAAATATGATATTATATTTGTGAACATATTACTGAATATAACCAAATGCGACAAATCAAATAGGTGATTATCTATAGTCAATGATACATCGCATAGTCGTACTACTATA
>JAWDEX010199723.1:0-11685 GCA_035221805.1 Trichilia hirta
TATAAGTATAATTAATGTGACATAGTAATATTTATTTTTATATAGTTTATATTATTTATATTTATTAATTATATTACATTAATTTGTATAAAAAATTATATTTTTAATATTATTTTTATAAAAATATTGTAATATATGCGTAATAAAAAATTAATAAAATAATAAGTTATATTAAAAATTTTCTAAACCCTTCTTAATTATAAATCTTTTACATTTATGTTTTTTTATCTTTTATTATTTTTCTAATTTAAAAATATAATTAAGTGTATTCATTTATCTATTTATCCATTTAAAAATGATTATAATACAAATTCGCTTAGACTTGTTTATCCGTTTAAATACGATTATTTATTTAAATTTGAATATTCGTTTAAATTTGATTATTCATTTAAATCTGATTATCCGTTTAAACACGATTATTCATTTAAATTCAATTATTAATTTAGACCTGATTATTCATTTAATTAATCGTGTTATAAATGGATAAATGGATTCGAAAAGTCAAATTCGAATCTGACACGATTATTAATCGTGTAACCCGAATACAATCTGATTATTATTCGTGTTAATTTTTTCAAATCCAAATCTATTTAATACTTTGTATTCAAGTCAAAAAATAGTGTTCTGACTCAAATTGCCACCTTTAGTTCGAAGTCTAATGTTTTTGGCTCGTATATCATTGGATTATCTTGATTCATAGAATAGTGGATGAACTGTACTGTTTTTTAGTTTGCCAACCACGAATTAGAATGAAAGACAATGGAATGCTCCAATGTGGTTTTCATCACGATTGTTTGTTCTTTCTCAATCAAAGCTAAGTTTCATTCATATCCAGTAAGTTTAGACAAAGTTAAAACCTACTAGAAATGAGATATTTTGTTAACATACCTACAGAGTTTTTATCTATACTAACTTTCACCATTTTAACCAAGCCTGATGCCATTACATCTATGACAAAATGTAGTTGTATGTCTATGTGGTTTGTTCCCTCATGGTAAACTTGATTCTTTATCAAATGAAAAGCACTTTAATTGTTACAATGAACTTTATTTTTATCTTACTTTAAACCAAGTTCACTCATCAATCCATTTAACCGCATAGCTTCTTTAACAGCTTCAGTTGTAGCAATATACTTAACCTCATCTGTTGACAAAGCCACTACCTATTGTAAGCTTAATTTTTAGCTAATTGTACACCCTTTTAAAGTAAAGACATAGCTCGACCGTGATCTCTTTTTGTCCAAATCACTTATGTAATCTAAGTCTACCCAATCTTCATTTGATAAGTTTTTACCATACACTAATTCCAGATTTTGAGTGCTTTTTAAGTACCTGAAGATTCACTTGACTACTTTCTAATACTTTTTTCCAGATTGCTCATGAATCTGTTGGCTATGCTTATTGCATGTGCTAAATCTGGCATTGTATAGACTATTGCATATATGAGGCAACTTATAACATTTGAATAAGGTATATGATGGATGACTAGGTGAAACATATATTTATTAGGGCTTACATGCTTTAGGAACAATATCAGGGATCTGACTTTAAAATTAGTTAAATTAATTCAAGTTTAAGCTAACATTTAGTTTGTAAAAGACTTGATTAGCCTTGAAATCATAAAACCTCTAAGATTTTAAACTTTTTGTATGTTGTTCCTCTTTGGCCGAATTTTGAGAGAAGGGGAGAGCTTGAGTTTTTTTTTTTTTTTTTTTAAAATTTTGATAATTATGCTTAATTAATCATTAAAATGAAACATGAATGCTTTATATATTTTTGTCCCTTTTACTTAAATGTCCTTGACCTTTTTAATAAAAACAAATGAGTTCTAAAACTTATTTAACAAGCTTTATAATAGTATAAGACAAAATGACTATTTTACCTTTATTAAACATTTTAATGATAAAATAATCCTAAACCTAATCAAATTTAATTTGACCAAGGTTATTTTAATTTTATTTTTGTTTATAAATATTAATAAAATATTATAGCTTTCTTTAAGTTACATTTGGGTTAATTTATCAAACTCTCATATTTGTTAAACTATTTAACATGTAAACTATTTATACTTTTTGGTCTAATATTATTTCTGAGAGTGATAACTTTCTTACGAATAATATTTAATCTCTCTCAAAATGAGAACAATCACAAGATATTAGTTATAACTTTTTGGCTTTACTATAGTTTAGCCTGTGAGTCAAAATCAATATTATCGAACTAGCTCAAACTATTCGTGTACTCAACAACTATAATTAATATTTAGTAATATGCCTTAGTCTCTAAACTACAATAAAAAAAAATCTGTATCAAACTTTTTATAATATATTTTATGTGAATAATCTCCTTTCATTCATCTAATTCTAACTAAATTAGGACTTATAAATGTCAAAACCCCTAAAATTAGTCATATTAAAACAATCAATTAATATACTCTTCGTATGACTTTTATTAGTTCTTGATCAAGTGTATTTATTTTTGAACTATTTACTAATATTTGATAGAAAACTCAAATTTGGATTGAGTCAACAGAATCTTAAAATCTTTTGTATCGAGTCAATAAATTTCATCTAACAGTCATTTATGTTTTGATATAAATAACACATTATTAAATTAATTTTTATGTACAAAATATAATTAGTCATTTATACACCATGTATATTATGAAGCATCTATACCCATTAATGACTATGATATCTTAGGTCTAAGAAGTGGTTAACATAGTAATATAATTATATGACGAATTATTAATAACATACTTTCGTGTTATTTATTATATCTTTGATCATGTTTGAAAAATAGTTCTCTAACTGTTAATTCACACTAATATCTTGATAACATAATTATCATATTACCCATACCAATGTCATCTTATGACATTCATCGAAGATACTTAATATATCTACTATATAATATTGATGCTTAATCAATATTGCTTTTATAAAAAATAATTTAGATAATCAAATTATCTCGATAATTCATATGTATACTCAATCATTAGTGTAATTAGAAAGAGAAAGTAGCACACATATACGAACAAGAAATAATTTTTTTATTAATAAATATTCACAGTATATATTATTATAATAATTTAATATAATATACTAAAAATCGATAATACAAATAGTTTTAAGGCATACAATATCAATAAATTTTTACTTGTATTAAAGTCATTCATTATTACATTTAATATCTATCATTTCAAGATATTGGTCTAGTTGTTTCAGTGCTATTGCTTAGTAAGAGGGTCAATAATGTTATTTGCTGATGATGTCTTCTTGATCAAAATCTCTTCAGCATTAACTAACTCTCTTAAAATGTGATTTTTTTACTGAATATGTTTCTACATTCAGGTATAACAGTCTGGTGTAGCCGGAGTTTTATCCTATACTTGGTACCACTGCAGTGTGGTCCCTGTACATGATCTTAATTGATTTCAGGACAAGTGCTGTGTGATTTGTGGACACGTACTCCAAAGGAGTGAGTGCCTGACCCGTGTATGGCCGACCACTACAATGATAACTGAGTATAAGAGTTTTTTTGTCGTAAAAAAAAAAAAAAAAAAAGTACTACTACATCAACATATCTTAAATGTGAAACAATTGCTTAAATTAACGAATCATATGCACTACCATACATTCATAATCAAAAATATTAAACTTTCAGATAATTTTTTTTGAAAAAAATCCAACTGTTTTGGGCTGGTCAGTTGTCATTTACCTCAACAATAAATTATATATGATACAATCACAGGGATGGTGACCTTCATCAGTTTGTTTTTTAAGAAAAACGAAATAAAATAAAAATAGTCAAAAGCAGGGAAAGATACTTTACTTGTTGAATGCGGTGTACAAATGTGTAACAACTCCAGGGCCCGCCCGAAAAACACAAGAATTAAGTATGGCTACCCGATTAGGTTCTGGTAGATGCTTTGTATTTTGTAACAGCCATATCCATAGTACAGAATTGAACTACAGTAGTATATGAATTGCAGTGGATTATTCCTTTCTCAGATGATTTCTATACTAATTGGATTAGCAATAGGACATTGGACGTGGGAGATTCAATTACTTAGTATTCCTAATTTTTCTTTTATTTGAATACAATTTATTTGAAAAAAAAAAATATATCAATAGCTTGTCATGTAACTCAAATCTAATAAAAAATTATACTATTATTCCTACATATTAAAGTAAGATTTATAACTAAAATTTAATCAAAAAATTATTAATCTCAGAGAGATTTATTTATTAAAACTCTAACCCTAAAGTAAGATTTATAGTTGAAGTTTAGTAAGAGAGCTATATATTTTTAAAGAATTTATTATTAAAATTTTAACTCCAAGGTGATATATATCGTTAACACCTGATATAGTAATCATTCACTTTAGATCAATATTATCTGAAATTGAAAATTACTAAAAACCAACCTCGAAATCTATTTCTATCTCAGATTACAAGTTATTAAAGACTAATTTTGAGACTTACTTTTTAATAATTGCACTAATATTAAAAAAAAAAATTAGGTTGAAGAATCAGGCACGTAATAAAATCTTAAGGTCATACAATAATTCTTAAGATTATACATTATTCCAAAATAATTATCCATTAATCATTCTTTCTCGCAACCCCACTCGTTATCCTAAAAACATGTAAGAATAGCTATAAAAAGTAGCACTCACAATGTTAAAATAACAAATTATTCTCCAACATATTAAATTACTATCATTTTATTGTTTCATTATTTTTACCAAAAGTAAAACTTAAAATTTGATATGAATCGGCGGAAAGCTTTTGCCGGGCAACCGACTTTTCTCTAATTTTCTTTGTGCTTGCACTCTCAAAAATACACAACTACCAACCAGCAAAATTCTACTGTTATAATGCCCGAAGTTCCCAAAATTTTAATTTATGAACACCAGTTTTAGTTTATTAACATGAAACACCAACTATTTGGTTTCAGCATTCAACTGGACTGGGAAGCACAACCTTGCTGATGGATCAAAGTCTGAGTATAACAATTTCACAAAAACAAGGTCAGTTCTCCAAGGCATCAACGCTATAAATGTTCCCTTTCACCTCAAAGTGGTAACCGCTACTTCATTTATACCATTGACAATCACTGTGCACGAGTCCAAAAGCTCGATCTCACTGTCGATGTTAAAGATAGGGAAAACGATTCAGGATTTGCTCCAGTTGTGACTGTCATCTACATCTTTATCGTATATTTCATCAGTTATTATGTCTAAAGAAAACAGGTAGTATAGTACTAGTAGACGGTTGCTAATTGATCATGTAGCCTTACTTTAGCAACAAGGTGAGGCAGTATGGAAATGGTTAAGTAATGCGATTACACAGACACAAATTAAGTCTAAATAAAACCAGATAAGGTTTTGGTGTTGCTGCAAGTCGAATTATCAGTGATTTTAGCTGTGCTTCGATGGCTGCATTGAGCTTTATGCCTAAAGGCGGACATAGGCCATGATTGGCTTGTCCCAGCCCTTGTGATAAAGAAAAAGAAAAGTTGTTTAAGTTGCTTGTCAATTCTCAAGGCCTTTAAAATTTTTCTGCATACACTTTATTTTATATAAATATGACGAACAATAATTCTCATTGCACTCAAATCTTTTATCTTGTTAAACACAACGGAGTTCATGTGTTTGTATATAGCAAGTTCTTCTTTCCTGAGGGTATTCTCATTTTTAATATACTGATTTGATGCAAACCAACGTTATTTGATTCGGTCCAGTATAAAAAATGATATGTCTGTGTATTTGCTCACCGAATCCGAGTCCAAAAAAAATTCAAGAACTAATATTTTCTGATTTAGTACGATTTCGGCAAAAGTCAAATTAAACGGGGCTGTTCCCAGTGCCATAGATTGATGATAAATTCCATAGAAATTGCAATCAAATCACAGGTGAAAACGTTATTATATATTTATTTTCTGAAGATTTCAGACTGCATTATGTACAGCTACATCTAATTTTTTCGTTTTTTCGCGGTAGGATTCAGTGCTAGGCCAAAAGAGATAGATTTACTAATTATTTTTTTTGTAATTTTGTGGAGAAAATGACTCAGTTTTATTAGATGTTGAACCCGAGAAATTCAGTTTCAGTTTTGTTAGACAACTTCCATGATCATAACTAATTAGATGGTTCCATTCGGTTCAGTTCAGCACCACAAATAATGACAAAGGAAACACTGATGTAACCATTTTATAAAGAGAGGACTTAAGAGGATGCCTTTTGAGGGTTACGATATAACTGTCCCATCAAACTTGTACATTTTGTGAAAGTTGATGCTGTAAAACTTGTTCTATCTATTTCGAAAAAATTAGAAGCTCACTGTGCTATATGGGTTATTAACCCATTTTTATTTTACCGCATTCTCATTCTATTTTCTTAACCTCGAGTATCAAGCGAGAGAGAAACCCAGAAGCAATGGTAGGTAGTTGATTTTGATTGGATTCCTAATTGTTGTGGCAACTCTGTCCGAGGCTGCAAATCCAGAGACTTACACTGTTGGTGATTTCATGGGTTGGACAATTCCTCCCAGTGGTGCTGCTACATACTCAACTAGGGCTAGGAAAAATAAATTTCAGTGAGGTGATGCAATGGGTAAGCATTCCTCAATGACAACTTTTCTCCTAATTTCCCGCACCGATTATTTCCTTACATTAAAATAGAGGTGGGTTTTAAGTAGTCTTTTCGAGTATTCTGCAGTATTCAATTGGAGCGGAACGCGCGATGTGGCCCAAGTATCGAAGGCCCACTATGATATGTGCAGAGAGACAAATCCTTTCGGAGAAATCCAACGAATTAGCCCAGCAAACTTTTCTCTGATGTCAAACTGTACTCTCTATTTCATCTGGACCGTGGATTCACATTGTGACAGAGGAAGGAAGGTGACAATCAACGTTGGAAAAGCCCAAAGTTCTGCTTTATCTCCAACTGTTGAGGCCCTGCCTGCAACTTTCTTCACGTTACTCGTATCTCCATATAAGGATCTCATCTCATATTGTAGGCAAGCAAGTTGACTTTATCTTTCTCATCTTTTGATTGTATTGTACGCATTGATTTGATGTCATACTGTTAATTGGGGTTTAATATTGTTGCAGAGGATGTTAACCCTAATGCTTGTATTCGTGGGATTGTTTATTTACCATCGCTATATGTTTGTTTTTGCATTGGACTTAGTTCAGTGTTGAACAAAATTAAGGGAACTAGAGCACGAGTTCTTTCCTCGAGTGTATATGACTACTTGCATTTTCATTTGGGACTTTCTCTGCACAAGAAACAACAGCAGTTTAATATGAATAACTGAATCAATTAACTTCAATGTTTACAATACAACCCCAATGTCAGGCAAATTATGAGAACATCGAAAGCTAAGCTCAGATGATTGGACACTTGTCACAAAAGGTTTGAACAGAAAATTAATCTAAGAATTGCCCCACTTCAACATTCTTGCTGGATGATAGCAAAAATGGAGCATAGGTTGAGTAAGCAAATAGCATACAGAATCAGGATCATTAATTAAAAGTGCATCTCCCAAAAAAGTTATTATAATCTACCAAAGATAAAAAGCTTAAAAGTTTGAACCACGTTGTGGCCTATGTGTACAGACAAAACTGGTACCCTCAAGTTTGGAATTAAGGAAGTAAACCAAACCAAGGTAAATATGCAGGTGACAACTGAAATCTCCCAAGATGGCTTAAAGCAAAAGAAAAGGGGACGTGCTCTTATAATATATTTCATACCATTACGAGTCTCCAAAACCAGTGATCAAAGAATAAATATTAGGAAACTGGACAGGACCCAATCCTGCATCAATTCACCACATCACAATACCAAGATTGAAGAGTAATTACCAACAGGCAACAGCTAACTTATTACGACTATTCATGCACTATAGCTATTTCTATCAATTCTCCTGTTTGCTCAAGTTTATTAGATAGGTAATCCCTGGATGATGGAGGAGCCATTCATGTGGACACCACTCAACCATAGTTATGACATCTTTTACAGGCTGTTTTCAATGCATCCTAGGGTAGTTGTTATAAATCCAAGTCGTTCCTCTTCGTGAGTTTTTACTTCCAAATTTCTCATAGCATCTGAAACGCACAATTTTTCCCCCTCCTAGCTATTTAAGTTCAGAGATCATACGTTGTTTAATGTCTTGACCACGAACATTACGTCATTAAAACTCAGATTCCTTGGGCATTCCAATTCGCAATTCATCATCAGCGAGTAAAATACCACAGAGAAAATTAGAGGACGCAAAAAGGATTCACCAATAATTTGGGGCATCTCATATTTCAAGCGTAGATCATACAACCTCAAAACGGTGTCTACAAATCTGGACCTCTTGTTTGACCAATAACCTGGCTAGATGGAAGCCCCTGTTGACAGCGAAACTGAACATCTTCCAAATTATCACTGAATGATACCTTGGGCTTTTTAATTAATACCCCTAAATTTTGACAGTCATGATCAGAGGACGACCAACTTGCACGGGACTCACGGTGATCATCAGCTGTCTTATCTGGGAAAAAACAAAATTCCATGTTTCTTTGTGAAGAAAGATCACTAAATCTGCTTCCATCCTGAGAACTAATCGAACAAACATTGACGATTTCACAGGCTGAGCTTCTTCTATCCCTGCTGATTCCAGGGTTTACAGACAGTCCCAACCGCAAGGATAAATCACATTCCGCTGAGAGTGGTTTCCCGTGGATGTTCTCAAAATCTGGTTTTGTGATCCTCTTATAAGCAATATTGGAGACTGGACAGGAGAAAAGATTCGGCAATGCATCCATTTTAGCAGGTTCTGAGACTGATGTACCAACGGGTTTGCTAACAAATAAAGTATTAGAGTTCGCATTTTCTGGAATCCGGGAACTCAACTGGGAACCTTCCGTTTGAAAATGGGTTCCATAATATAGTGGATAAACTATACCCAACTTAGGAGGGCTGTTGGTTTCCGTTGTAATCATCTTGCTATGGCCAGTGGCGATATCCTTGTACAGAGAAGGGTAACTAGGAGGAGGAACTAGGTTATCATTTCCAATAACATGGCAGTTTGATTCTGGAACAGCAAGAGTTGAATTCGTATTCATAGTGGATCTTGCAAAGTTTAGTTGATTTTCAGAGGCCCGCGATGATAACTTAGGGCATTGTTCTTCAATAGTTTTATCGACCATTCTAGGCCGCACAGAAGCAGACTCTTGAGGTCTCAGGTTGAGATAAGTCCTTGGGTTACTGTGTCGTTGGCTTCTTGAAGCCCTCACTGGAACGCAGCCCAGATTAAGGGCAGCTAAGCAATATAAAAGTTATAAACAAAATGAAACAAATAGAATTCAGCACCTCAGGGTTGTGTTAGTTTTGACAACTTGTAAATTGCAAACTGAATCAAATTTGTGCTAATAGGCGTCCAAAATGATAGCAAGCCAAGTTCTCGGTTTTGAGAGTTGGATCTGAAACAGCATGAGCTAGAATGAAAATTTGATACCTTCAACACATGGCGGTAAAAGCTCTCCGGTTTCAGTGGTCTCATCTCTCCGTATAATCGTGTTAACGGCATCATTTACCCGGTCCCATAATGTATCGAGATTTGTGTACTCAGCCTGAGTAATGAAACACTGCAAAAATAAATACCTAAAAAGAAAACAAGCACAAACAAAAACGAGGTAAATACAATAAGAGATCCGAGAACTTTCAAGCAAACTCAAGAAGATAAAACCTCAGAATTGGCTTTAGAGTACATGATTTCCTCGGTTTTGAGGACTACAATAGGAAGCTTTTCCTGCCACTCCACATTCTTTTTAGTTTTGGAGCTGTGACTCTCATGGACAAACCTAATCATACACATGGTGGGCAATCAGAAAATGTACCAGAAAGGGGAAAAATAATAACTGGGTACGAAACAAAAAAAGCAGAGGAAAAACACCCAGAACCTGAAAATCTGTTGAATGATAGAACCTCTCAAGGGTTGGTGTCTCTCGCTGTGCCATGCTCTCCTCACACACTCATAAGGTCTTGGCCCTGGTCTTGGCATCTTCAATTGAAACTTAATAATTAAATCTTCTGCTAGAACTCACAATATACGGGCGAAATTATGTGGAGGGAGGAATGATATATTATTTATGTTTTGAATGAGATGTAGAAGAAGAAAGGACTTTACGCGGGGAGAGAGATAGAAAGTTAAGTCACTCGTGTTGTTTTGCTTTCTCTTTTCTATCAATTCCTAATCCCCAGTTTTGCAGTGGGTATTGTTTCCTTTGGCTGGGGAGTAGTACAAAAGAGAGAAAAATAGTTGCTTTCCGATGCCAGCTCTGTCTTCCTTCAATAATTTAAGAGAGCTTACCATTTTTTTGATGTACAGTCGGTTCTTTTTTTTATTTTCTATTTTTTTTTAAATCTTTTCTTTATGGGAAGAAGTAAGGTCATTTTCGTAGGGAAAACAGGGCGGGCAGGTGGGTATCTAAAAGTGCCTGGATTAAAGTCTGCCATTAAAAATCTGCCGCCCACTCCCCTCGGCATTCGGCAATGTGCACATCAATTACCCAGAATTCGCAGAAAACAACTGACACCTTAACCCCCTATTTTCAGACTGAATCCATTGCCACAGTCACTTGTATGGTAAAGATTTCGATTCACCCCCTTTTATTTCTCGACTTCACCTTTTCTCTTTTCATACGTGAACGCATTTATTTTACATATAGAAATATTATTGCTTTATCCACAATGGATTATGTTTACGAATGGCAAATGATGGATGTAACAGAACAGCAATAAGATTGATAAGTGGAGAGGAGTCAAGTCGACAGCATTGCAGCCCTGAGTGCTTTAAAATCCCAATCTTTGTATGAAGTGTGAGAATAGCCTAACACTATACTTGCTAGTCTGTCTTCACATTACCCTGACAATGCAATTGCATGGGTTAACTATTTCCACTCATTAACGGCGGGTCCACTCTTGAAGATGGACTTGCATTTCAAGCACTCACCGTTTTCTGTACTTCTCAGGCAATACATTTTTCAACCTCCAACGTCATGAAATGAAATAGGGCTGATCAGCCGTTCAATAGATCAGATTAAAATAGACCCATCACGAGAGTGCTCCCTCTGTTATTCGCCGATTCATAAATACCTTTGTTTTGATTCTCGTAACGACACAAATTTTTTTCATCCATGGTTTTTATTTTAACTATCCGACGAGGACATCCTTTTACTTCTCTATTTTCGTAATTTTTGCACCAATTGATAGTAATTATTGTTGATATTTAAATTTTTTTAAAAAAAATTTAATACACCGTATAAATTTTATTTTTTAATATTTTTTAAAACTTTATAATTTAGATCAGTTCAAAAATTTTTTTCTTAATAATAATACGTAACGGTGCTTAAAATTCAAAGAAAAAAACTTACGAGTAAAGTCAATTTTTTGACGTATAAATTTTTATACTTAAGTTAGGCACAAAATTTAGAGAGTGACAGAGAAATAATAAGACGAGAATAAAAAGGATTTAAGTATTTCATTTTCATTACCGACTTGAAAGGTCGAGCAAAAAGTTTCTCAGAGAGTCATCAAAAAGTTAAAAAGTCCCTCCTCCGAATTATGAACATTGTATTTACAATGACCTTAACACGTATGATCATCAAAAAACAGAGATTCGATTTACCAATA
>JAWDEX010199745.1:0-11685 GCA_035221805.1 Trichilia hirta
GTTCAAAATGCCCTTGAAGCAACAAAGGAAAAAAAACTATAAATAAAGGGAAAAATCTTCATTTTATAAGAATTCATGAATGTTTGACACCATGATCAAATATTAGACAACCCAAAAGGTCAAGTCAACCACCATATTTGGTGCTGGACTCCTTTGGGTGGTTTGGCCTTTTTCTCTTGTTTCAACCTTTGTCTTTCTTTATTTTTTTGTACTAGTTTTACCCTCATCCGATGTCTATTTCCACTCTAATTTTTTCCTAAACTCAAGTGCATTCTTTATTCTTTAAGTGGTAAAAAGAAGGTTTGTAAAAAGAAGGTTTGTAAATTGAAGGTCTCAATCAACAAGAATTTTTCTCTTAACATCAGGTGTTTAAAAAGGCTTACAACTAAATACCCCTTCAAAACTTAACTATTTTTCAATAAAATTTTCTAAAATTTTTCATTTTGTCTTAACATTACTTAGTCTACGCATAAATGATAAACATTCACTAATATAGCAAAAATAACAAAATTTGCCTTGGTCAGTAAAAGGAACAAAACACCTCTAATTTGTAGAACGAATGACTTTTGTTGGAGCTGAGGATATGCAAAAATAAGATGTCTAGAATATCAATAATAGTGATAATAGTCATGATGTTTGGCATTAATAGTAGATGATGGCTAAGTTATAGATGTTGATAGAGTAGTATTAGTATATATTTAGGAATGTTGAGTTTGAAGAGTAGCAAGGCAAGTTTCTTTTTGAAAATAACTTAGAAATCATAGTCTTAAGTTTAGAAAAGGAGCATGATATGGTAGTGAGCCACGAACAAATTCAAATTTATCCATGAGGGCTATAAGAAACTATATAGCATGTAACTGATCACGATATTCAACAAATTTTATAACAATACTAGAATGTTCCCAAAAGAGCTCAAAAAGAGCAACTGATCCCAAATGGCATGCATTTATGCAAGAAAATCACAAATAGATTGACCAAGAAGTTGATAAAGACTATAAAGGCAACCTAAAAGCTGGTACTAATGAGTAGTATCAAAACTAGAATATTTATGAGCCAACAAATCCCACACCTCCTTTGCTACTCTAAATCAGCCAAACCAAAGCTTAATAGATGGAACAGAAGTGTTCTAAAACCAAGTTAGAATATGATGATTTTTGCTATCCCATTCCTCAAGATGAACACGAAATTATACATCAGTTTTATCAGTTTCTTTATTTAGAAGAATGAAAAAATCAATGATGCATCGTCCTTTCAAGAAGTTTGACATCTCTTAGGCTAATAAAACCATCTAATATAATTTGAATAGGTGTAAAAACATCATGTTTCTTTATATGAACAAAATTGAATATTTGTTCAAGATAGGAAGAAAGAGTTTTCGAGGTTGATAGTAATGTTTAATTTTTAAACAATGGCTCTGATACCGTGTAAAAGTAAAGAGAAAAGATTAGGAGCAAACCTAATAATAATTCTATTATAACAAAGAGAAAAATAGAATGAATAGATAATTGAGAGAACCCTATCTATACAGAGAGAGTTTGACAAAGGAGATAAACTTACAAATAAATAAAGATAAATGTAAATGAATACATATAAATATAAATAACATATATCTAGATAAATACTCTATCTACATAAATGATAAATATAAGCAACATATATCTAGATAACTACGATATTTAGATAACTGCAATATCCAAATAAATCGTATCTTTAACAGTCCAAATAAGCTGAGAATTAGAGATCTAAAAGTAATCTATAAAGTATAAAAGTGAATGATTACTAACATTTTAGAATTGGTGGCTGTTCTTTATGAAAATGTATATAGTAGGGAAAATAGGATGTGTATAGTAAAAGAAACATATAAGCTAATAACAGAAGGGACTCCTTTCCAATTAATAAGGGTTCTCTTTTGGTAGAATCCTATTCTATCAAAAGCACTAGTCCAAAAAATTAATTCGAGTGTAATAATAGAAGCTAAAACTCTATTGAAAGAAATATGCAAAAAGAAGCTAAGATTTATTGAGCCAAAGTGTAGGGAGAATAATAAGAGCAACAATACAATGATAGCAAAGCATTTTTATTCTTCACAAATTGTGAATCCAAACACATCAAGTTGCGAATTTGGAAACAAATTCTATAGGTTATCTCTTTCTAGGATGAGGAATCCTATTGCAACGAAAGATAGCACTATATTTACAAAAATTGGAAAAAAATAGTCTCATCTTCTTCCCAAATGCACTATCACCTATGTTAGGATAATTTCAAATGTTCGAATTCACATCCATGCATCTTATAAACAAGCCTAAATAGAACATTGTCCTTGTAATAAGAAACAAAAGTATTAAGCTCAACCATCTTATTGTTGCTAATGCATATTGGATTGACAAAATCCCAACTCTTGCCAATTTCCAAAACAATCAAAAAAAACACGAAAGGTAGGTAGTGAAACTACTATATGATAACTAAACTCTAATATGATAACCTTTGACCCCTCAAAATAAATCATTAAATTTGAAAACAAGTTAACAAATTTATGACAAGATACAAATCACAAAGGATAACAGAATCCTATTTCGAAAACTAATTAGAAGAACAAAACATGGATAAATCATTTAAGGTTATTAAGACATGTTATTAATAAAAGTGTGTCTTTTTCTCGAATAATGACGAGCATATGAAGATTTTTGACAATATGTTGTCTAATTTGGGAAATTTTCTTCGATGAGTTAGATTTGAGAGAAAAACCTATCAAGGCATTTAATCCACCAAAACACAATTTGAGAATAGAATTATTGCCCGAATTTATGTCGTAATATTCCCTTATAGCCTTAATATTATTTTCTTCATGATTATTAGCTAAAATGAGAGGAACTGTCAGAGAGAACTAATTATGATTTTCCATTAAAAAAGAGATCAATAAATTGAAATATTAATAAAGAATTCTAGCTAGCTAGATTTTTTATAGGATTATAGGGTAGTGTATTTCATACTATAACTATGATTGATTTATCAGAATCTACTATTGTATAGGATACGACTTGTGATTTTATTCACAGATTATAAATCTTTGTCATATTTTTAAAATAGAAGTGATAAATTATAAATATTTAGACCATAGTTTAAACATAATTAAATGATTTTAAAAAATTAATTTAACTAGTTTTATGTAAATTTGATTATTTTTATGTTTAAAGAAACAAACAATAGGAGGCATGTTATGTATGTGGTTGTTCTTGTCTAGGGAATTACCATATCATTTCAGTTTTTTCTCAAAATGAAAATCATCCCTGATGTTACAAAGTCTTTGTTTAAAAGATAATCACATCATACATCGAGCTCTAACTTAACCAACACTCTAAAATTTTTTACTTTCGCATAACTTACAGTAATAATGTTGCACAAGTTTCACTCAATGCACTATAACACAAAGTTTATGAAAGTACCAACCTTTAGCCTTTTATTAACTCAACAAAATGATTACACACTTTTAGCCCACAAACCTTACAAATATTACTCTTCCTCGCACTTGTTTTTCTCATCTTATGGTTCTTTTACTCTCTTTTCTCTCTCTAAGAGCTTTAAGTTTGTCACAAGTGTCTCTTTTATAGTGAAGCAAACACCCTTAGCCTTTTAAGGTCATTAGGAATCCTATTTGAAAGTAACATCCTTAGTTTCTTAGGGTCATAAGGAATCCTAAAAGCATAAGGCAATTTAATTTCTCATAATTTTTCACCATCCATGACCTTTTGTACAAATCTACATTATTGACATCATTATGTCTATACCATTCGTGCCTATGAGTTTATGATGTGTGCGTCTTGCTCGTTTGCTTGGCTTCGCTTATGGAGGAGTTTTAAGGGTCATTCAAGAATTCTTGGGCCACTCTTAGCTCTTTTTTACATGTCAAACCTAGGACTCTTTTAGTAGTTCTATTAGAAAGTGTAGTTATACTCAAAATAGTGACCAACCCTTAGTTTAACTATTCTAAACATCTAATTAACTTAATCTTTTGCACAACCTTTTCTTATGTCTTAATGAATATTTTGAATCCTATATGTGTGACACATTTCTTCTCTAGCTTAATATTGTACGAGAGTTCACATTTTTGTTACATAGCACGCTGCTTATTATTGCTCAATGCTTAGTGCCCCAGGCCCATACTATTAGCCTAACCCATGCACCCGCATCCTTACCTAACCTCTCTTAGCTATTGGCCCTACATATTGTACTAAACATTAACCTCTATTGTGTGTGCCTCTTGTACCTACCTTACCTTCTATTGCTTTAATAATATAAGTAACTTCTTATGATTTAGGATTAAGACCATCTTAGTCTTGGGTGTGTCTTCGTGACTTAGAGCTATGATACTCACCATTTTAAACATTGGTCATTAAGTATAGTGTTGATGCCTAAATTTTCATAGGATAGAAGACTTAGTGCATTACATAGATTCTCTTTTTTTAGTTGACTAGTATACAAGAATGAATTTAGATTTACCTCGTATCAAGATTTCTTAGGTTGTACTTGAAATCTAAATAAGAAAGGCTAAGAGTAAAGCTAGTTTTCTAGTGTGTAAACTTTGATACTTAAGTTAGGTGTTAGTTAGAGTAAAAAAGAATCAAGGACAAATGAGGAGATAAGGAATATTTGTGATTTATATCGATGCAAAATGTTAGTTTGGAAATTCATCTAATGTGTGAATTGCCAAAGCTACTCATAATATTTTAATAGTTTTTTCCCTGCAAAAGCCAAAAGATCCCTTTTTATATTATAAGGACTTGTATTTATAGTAGTCTTAGCATGTGTAAGCATCAGAGAATAAGAGCTAAATGGGATAGTATGAAACTAGTTTAGATGACTAGTAGGTAATTTCACCATTACCTTTTGCTGAGATAAAATGGCATAATAAATGCCTACAGCATGTAGGGTATGATGTTTCAAGTCTCAAATATGATGGGACATTCCATCATGCTTCGAAAAAAGCACCTAATTTACTCGTCTGAGTTTTTTGGTTTTAATATGAAAGAGTTGGCATTGCCTTAGAATTCTAGAGCAATGGGTATAGAGATAGGTCAAGAGTATCAGGTCGTCTTTTCGTATAAGTCCACTGGGTAAGATGGACGACCTTAAGAAAATCCCTCAATATAAGCCTTCTAAGTTTCTACTATCACAAAGTGGAAACAAAAATTTGACTTACTCTACTTTTCTTGGTATAGATTGACATACTTAAATTTGGCTCTTAAATGCCAATGTAAATCATAAACCATTAATAAATACATTTATTATAGAGATACTATTTCTCAGTCTATCATTTTTAAAAAGACATAATAGTAGACTAGCATTTCTTTGTGTTTTATAACGTCACTATATGTAGTCTTATAGATGACCTATTTATGCTTACGGCCTATTCTAGGGAATTTTATCATTGCCCACTGACATAGAAGACCCTTAAATTGGTGATTCTCAGAATTTGTCATGCCATTCTAATGTCCCTAAATTGGTTATAAATACCCTTATTCTGCCACTTTAACTTCTATTTTGCTTATCGCCTTTTTATTACAATAAATTACTTCCTAAGCTTATCATTCACTACTTCTTCACACTCTTAGCATCATTCAAACTTTGCCAGTTCTTTCCAGTATCTGTTAACAGATAAGAGTTCCCCTTCAATCATTTTTTATATATTTTTTACTGTTTTCTTTCACACTGCATGTGTCTTAACTGGAACAGAGGAATGTGTTGGGAGTTTTCATCTTTAAGGGCAAGAAAGAATTCTTTGAGTCGTGGTTTAGTGTTTGTGAGCGAAGTCTTAAGGCCATAAAACATGGTGCTACACTTGAACCCTTAGGATAAATTATAAATTCAAGGCTACTACTGTTAGTTGTCCTCAAAAAAAATACTATACTTGCATCTTGATCATTCTAACCAAATGTTATATATCTATAGGAAATGAGTTCTAGCAGTAAGAGTGTTAAAGTCATATCCTAAGGCCAATTGCCTCGAGATATTATAGAGGTTAACCTAGAATCGAATTCATCCTAGAGATTGAGTAATGATGGGTCTACTATCAAATTCGTCCCTTTCTTTAGGCCTAGAACTGAAAACAAGGTAGACTAGTTCTTCTTGATAATTAGTATGCAGGATCATATATTGTATTAGAATGCCTACGAGGTAGATAAGCTGGTATCTATAAGGGTATCCTAAGAAAATGAAATACCAAGCTGGCCACCTTCTATAGAAATTACTTTTAATAAAGAGTTACTTTTATTAGGGGTGATACTACCGCACCAGCCTTTCTTCACCAACTTATAAACCCACTATTAGATCCCACCATATCAGTTTACCATAAATAGCTAGAGAATTTTGGCTAAATTTTTTATATTATGACAAGAGGACTTTGGTGATCCATCCAATATACTTGAGGTGGCTTACATTTACATATTAAGGAAAAACTTAAAATCGAGTCTTGACTGATATTATTTGCAAACTAGACCTAGGACTCCTAATCTAGTGAGAGAAGATTATTTCAATATTAAACATTGAAAGGATAAGTAATTCTTCATTAGCCATAAGTGGGATCTCATGGTAAGAGGAGAGATTTTGAATAGGTTAGGGTGGACATAGGCTTGGACAAGTCGTCTTGCTCTAAGTAGTGAGTCGATAGAGAGGATAACTTTTTAAGGGATATCGCTTATAACCAGAAAGACATCCTTTCTAAAGCATCCTTGATGGAGTCGAATTTGGTCACTTTTTACTTGTCCTATATGCCACTAAACAAGATGAATGCAAAGGTAAGAGATAGTAAACATCACTACTTGATTCATATGTAAGGTACTAATTTTTTATTTTTTGCTCGTAGGTATGACTAGTCAAAAGCAATGCTCTTCTACTTTTGAGAAATTGGCAACTATTAGAAGGGTGGGCAGAGGTAGGGAACATGACCAAATGCCCCTTCTCCTCTACTACATTAGCAAGAAATACCCAGAAAAGTCACCAATAATAAGGGAAAATACCTATTTTCGCCTCAGGATCGCTTTGATAATAGTAAGATCCCTCTTATAGCTAAAAGGGAAGAGGTCGCACATTAAAAAGGGATAGAAAAAGCTTTTAAGTAGTGCCATAATTGCTACAAGGTCAGAGAGGTCTAGCTCGATCGAGGAAGTCTGCTCAGTATGCTTTAAGATCGCCACTCGGGATCCCAGTGCCTCCTATCTTATAGTGCTTTATCCTCCTTCACACCCTTATGCTAGAGTTAGTACTTTCTAACATCAGAGAGGACAAATGGCCAACAGTGACCTGCCTTCTCTCACTCTTGAACATTGCCCTGCCACTAGTCAACTGAATCACTAATGAAGAGATGGGCCACCTAAATTTTGAGTCATCATAAACTATATTCAAGACTCTTCAATTTTGATAAGTTCTCTACTTATTTTTCTTCTTATTTATTTATGAACTCAAAGCCTAATACTTTAATTTTTTCCAGATTTAACATATGTTGGCATGCAAATAAGAGTAAGTAATATCCCATATTCAAAGAGCTACTACTCAGGGTCAAAAAATCGAAAGGTTAAAGTAAAAAATACTCTATTTGAATAAGAGATCAAAAATGGATCACAAGGGCTAGAGGAAGATCAGAGAGAATCTAAAAAAAAGAATGGTGATTGCTGAGTCGAATGCTTCAGCCTCTAACTAGGAAATTTGTGCCACAAAAATGACTTAGAGGTTTAGAGAAAAATAAGTAAGACTTTCATAGAGCTTCTTACTCAGAGGGATATAACTATACAGGAGCTTTGTAAGAAGGTAAAGAGGTTAAAGGTTGAGGCATTAGCTCAGGGATAGAGCTGTTGATCACTGAGGCCAATGTTCATAAATTATAGATAAATCTTCGACAATTAACACCTGAGCCCAAGACCAATACGAAAAGGGTGTACTCTTTGGGCTTAGGAATGTCAGTGCCCTCATAAAAGAGTATTTATTAAAAGTAGTCTTTGGCTGGCTTTTTATTGAGTTTGGTATTAAAAGGTCATTCAATGAAATAACTCTCGAGATAAGAGGTGCCATAGTTCTTAAGGCCTTTACAAGTAGGGTTGAGGGGCCTAAGATTTTTGAGGCTCTCTTTACTCCTCTATTCGAATCTACAAATCCTCCAACTAGGCCAAAGCTTTAAAAATTGATTCCTTCTTCTAATCTCTCTTTACCTTCTGATGTTCCTTCAAAAGTTTCTATAGGCGAACCACTAAGTTAAAATGGGAAGAACAGAGATTACTCAAAAAAAACTAGTGGCCTTTACAAATAAATCACTTTTTTTTATGTGCTACATTGGCACTTTGTAATTATAAACTTGACATCTTAATGCAATCAAGAATTCTAATCTATTATTGGTGTTATTTCTCTTGCACGTAATACATGACTTTATCATTCATGATCTAATTTAATGAAAATTTGGTAATTTGTAAAATGCAAGAGTTAATAACTATTTAAATAAAGGGAAACATATTAATTAACTCCTGAGGTGTAGCTGGCACAAGTATGCCAATTAGATTAAATATTCATTAAAGTGTAATCAGTACCAATAAAATGTACTAAGCCAAAAAATTACCAAGGCGAATGAACCATACACTAAGTCGAGATATTCCTAAAGTGAAACTAGTTGAAGTTAATCATATCAAGTCGATAAATTATTGAAATAAAAGAATCATATACCAAGTCAAAATATTACCAAAGCAAGAATGGTCAAAGTAGAAAATTTCAAGTAGATAAATTACTGAGGTAAAGTTGCCACAAAGTATAATTTATAGAGTTGATATATTGTCTGAAGTAAAAAGTAAATGTCATAGATAGTACAATTTAAGTATTTTAGCATTCCATGGCCTTTTTACTTTTCTTCTATCAGGTTTTACAGCTTATAAACATTGGGTCTTCGCATGTTAATGACCTTGTATAGTCTTCCCAATTCTTCCCTAGGGTGCCTTTACTAGGAACTCGAGTATTAACACTGACTTGTTTAATGACCAAGTCACCAATGCAAAATTTTTGAGGCCACACCTTTTAGTTATAGTATTAGGCTATCTTTCTCTGATAAACGGTAGCCCTAATGAAAGCTTATTTCCTTTATTCTTCTAGTAGGTCTAATTTAGACTGCCTCACGTGGTTGTTATCTTCTTTACTCAAATGCTTGATCCAATGAGTAGGTATGCTAATTTTTATTAACATTACTGCTTATAAGTGTATAATCATATGCAAGCCATGAAATGCAACAAAAATAGCAAGCACAATAGGGTATTGACAGTACATACATCCATTTTTTACAAATTGAATAAATTTAATTTTATAATCACTAGCCTTTAGTGATTAATTGATAAAGAGCAATACTAATTTTGTATTGTCTCTGAGAAGTTAAACACATTTAATTTTCTTACTTTTAACCACTGTTAAAGAAAGAACGAGAACTTGAAGAGGAGGAAGAAGAAAACTGAAGAAGATAAAGCAGCTGAAGCAAAAAATGATTTTGCTTTCTTTTTTATTTTTAATTTTAAATTCAAAATATCATTAAGGCCCTTAATTATAAAATATCACTTAGGTCCCTACTTGAAAAATATCATTTAGGCCCACAACTTTTGAAAATTATAAATTAACCCTGAATTTCATTTAAATATCTAAATATTTAGAAAATATTATAATTTACATTAAATTATAATAAGGTTAATTTTTTGAGCTTTTCTTTTGTTAAACTATTTAACACATAGACTATTTATGACTTTTTGCCAAATAATATCTCCAAGAGTGCTAACTCTCTTGCGAATATTATTTACTCTCTCTAATAGTAAGAATAATCTCAAGTTTATATTGTGACCTCTCAGGTTCACTATGATATTAGCCATGAGCTAAAATCAATCTCATTGATCTCATTTCGAATCATTCGAATGTTCAATGACTATAGTTGATATTTAGTAATTTGCCTAGCCCTTAAATTATAACGAAGAAATTTTTATTGAACCTTTATTCTTAATGATAAGTTTTATATGAATAGTCTCTTTTCATTTGTCTAATCCTAACTAAATTAAGGCTCACAAATGTCAAAATTCTAAATTCAATTATATTCGAAAAATTAGTCAATACAAGCTGAACTTGTTGATACGAACTCTTTGTATAACATTTGTACTTTAGCCAAAGACTTTGTTTTTACTCATTTACTAACATCTAACTAGAAAATTAAATCTAGATTAAGTCAATAGTACTTCAAAATCCACTATATCAAGTCAATGAATTCCTTCTAACAGTCACTTACTTCTCGATATAAATAATACATAACCAAATTCACTTCTGTGTATAAGATATGATTAGTCTCGCACTTATATACCATATGAATTAGGTGCATCTATACCGATTGACAACTATAACATCCAAGGTCTGAGGAGGAGTTAACATACCCATACAATTCAATGATGAATCATTGATAATTTACATTCGTGTAATTCATAATAATTTTTGTTATGTTCAAATAATAGCTCTCCAACTATTATTTTATACTAATATTCTCATGATATGACTATCATATCAATCGCACTAATATTATCTCATAATATACACCAAAGATATTTAGTATTCCTACTATGTAATATTAATGCTCAGTCGATATCACATCTATAGGGAATAATTTAGATAATTCAATTATCTTTGACAATTTACATGTATATTTTTTCACTAGTATGATTGGATAAAAGAAGCAACATATACATATGATTTGAAATAATTTCTTTATTAATAAAATATATGTACAGTACACATTTTATAGTAACTCAGTACAATATATCCAAAACTTACAATATGAATGATTTTAAGGCAGACAACACTAACACTGCTTTAGCTATATATTTTAGGCTAAACGTTATTTTATTAGTGGCCATCTTTAGGATTATCTTGAGTACTCATAAAACCTATAGTAGTTCATCTACCTAAGCCCCTTTACGGTTTCTAAACTTTTTCTTTAATAACTATTTGAAGACTTTATTCATGGCTTCCACCTGTCCATTGCGCTTAGGCTGAGCAAGCAAAGTATACCATAAGTCGATATTTAGCTTAGCATAGAAAATTTTTGAAATTAGCATTGTCAAATTATTTTCTATCATTAGTGATAATGATCTTAAGAATGCTGAAGCAATATATCAGACTATTTTTTATAAAGGCAATGGCCTTCTTTTCTGTTATCATAGCAAGAGGCTTGGCCTCAATGCATTTTATAAAGTAATTGATAGCGACTATAGCATATCTCATATAAGCCTGCCCTGTAGGTAAAAGGCTCATCAAATCGAGTCCCTACTGCATAAATGGCTATAGGCTAGTTACATTAATGAGCTTCTCTGGTGATTGGCTAATAATATTGCTGTGTTACTGATAATTTTGGCATTGCTTTATTATCTGAATAACATCCTTTAGGATGGTAGGCTAGTAATATCCTTGTCTTAGAATTCAGTAAGCTAGGGCTCACCTACCACCTTGATTACCACAGGTGCCTTAGTGAATCTCTTGCAGAACCAAGTTACTTTTTCTTAAGCATCTCAAGTAAGATAGTTTATATTGATGTCAATAAAGAACATCATCGATTCCAACATATCTTGTTGATCGATTCTTTATCTTTTGAGTCTTGCCTTTGTCATCCAACAACCTTTCCTCTTGTATGTACAC
>JAWDEX010199756.1:0-11681 GCA_035221805.1 Trichilia hirta
TACATTGAATATACACTTTTTAAGCACTTTCTCTTACTAAAATTAACTCTTTTGTTATAACGCATGATTTTTCTTAATGTCCTTGTGTAATAAATTTAATTCTATTCATTTCTCCTTATTTTCTTTAATAAAATTCGTGCAATTTATTTCTCTGATTTAGTGTCTTCAGTGACACTCTGAATCTTCCATTAATGCCTGTAATAAATATCAAATTAATTGTTATAGACTCGATTCTATCATAGATGTTAACATATTTAGTAAGGGTGTCAATACTTTTACGTTTCTAATGTATAAATGTTGGCTCCTTTTACTTTAAATGTTGATATATTTATGTGTATCATCTTTTTGTGATCTTTGCATCCAAAGGTATCAATACCTTTAACTAAGGTGTCAAAACTTCTGACTCTTCTATGTAAGGTCTCGAACCATTCTCTATAAGATGTCAATACTAGAGAGTCTTTAGCTTTATGTATTAAGGCTTCTCCTAAAGGTGTCAATACTTTTGCCAAAGGTGTTGATACTTTTACCTTTAATATACAAAGTGTCAAATTGCTCTTCATAAGACGTTGATACATGAGAGTGCTAGTTTTAAGCATTGAATTTTTTTTTCAAGATATTGATAACTTTGTCCAAGGTATTGATACTTTTGGTTAGGGTATTAAAACTTCTGTTCCAAGATATCAATATATTCTTCTATTGAGTTTAAGGTGTCAATACTTTTACTCAAGGTGTCAACACGTTTGCTTTAACTTATCAATATTTGCCTCTGTTGGTATCGAAACTCAGATAGATTCTACTTGTACTCTTAGACACTTTACTCAAAACATCATTAGCACTATTTAATTCAAATTTTGTATAATAAATAGTTCTAAAACAACATTTTTAACCAAAAGATTATTTTAAATAATCAACAATATAAATAAAATCCGGCTAGATAATTAAATCAATATTATATCTTGTTCATCATCAAAAATAAATATTGTTCACATTATAACCCCATATATCTTTATCATCTAGATGAACATTGGGGTCTTTATGAGGAAGGTCTTTATACTGATTTTGCTAAACCATGTTAGTTAAGGCAAGCTTTAGCTTAAAATTGTTGGCCTAAATAACTTGTCTTTGAATCCCAAAATATTTATCATTGACCACCAGTCTAAAATAGTCTTGAAGAGCTCGCAGTTGATGATTATCTTTAGTCATCTATTGAACTTGATTTATAATATGAGCTCTTTATCTTCTTCTTGTTCCATGACTCCTTTGAAAAGTGCGTTCAATTTCAAGATTGAAGGACACTAGTTCCAAGCTTTGAGATCTTCATATAAACTACAATTAACCACATAACAATTCAACCAAAAATCAAATCAAGAATCAAGAGAAACACCTAAATTAAAATCAACCACTTAGTCGTAATATTAACTAAATCAAAACACCAAACAAAATTCTTCGCAACGATACCAAAAACTTGTTCGCCTTACATAACCACCATAAAAAAATGCCAAAAAATATCGTAAGCATATGTTATCAAGTTTTGTAATATAAAGATTAGAGTATTGTTCCCACAAGGATTGTGAAATATTCAAAAATTATTGCAATTAAAATGATTTAATTCTATTTAGGTAAGTATAATAAATGAGTAATTAACTACTAACTAAATTTATCTACCAAATTGAATAAACTAAACTAATGGTTGATAAAGTAAAGAGAGTATCTAATGAAAAATTGAATTCGGGGAATTAACTACAGTAAAGTTCTCTATGTTTATCACTTGTAATTGCTATTAATTCCAATCAATTGTCTATTAATGAGGATCAATAATTAATTTCATTTCATCTTTTGAATCTTAATACAATCACAGACATAATTATCCAAGTAATGTTCCTATTTAAATTGAATAAATTATGTATTCAATAAGCTCAATTCTTCAAAAACATTACCTAGTGATTAATTATTTTCCAACAAATTAATAACTAAGTTGTGCAACTTTTGTCACATACATAAAACTAACTTTTTTAAGCTCACATTTCATGTAAAAACATCAATTGGTCTAATGGCCAATTAAACTAAACATTAAGCACAAGAGCACAAATAGATAAATGACTTTTATTAATAGCAAATACTCATGCAAGTAAAGTTCACTAAAGTTTCATTAATCCCCTAAGCAAAAAGTTTAACTGGACATAGAAATAGTCTTAAAAAGCATCTTTATCCAATACATAGCCATCACTTACTATAACAAAGTTGAAAACTAAAAGAAAAGGCAGAGAAAACTCAATAGATTTCAAGCACAGATTCCAATCTTCTTCTTTCTTCTTAGTATTTAGACTTCTTCTTAAATTGCTGGTGATGGCACAAAAATCAAGATAAAAACGAGCAATGGTGCTATAGCGGCAAGGAATAGGGCTACAGTGTTTAGAAAGCATGAGAAAATCTGAAATTAGCTCTGTGGCGGCAAGATAGGGCACTATCGCACCCAAAATGGTTAAGGTTCTGGGCGTTATGACACCTACATGAGGGCCGTGGCTCCTAGAACAATCCTTTCTTGTTTTTCATTGCCTTGCTGTCTTTTTTCAGACACCATCAACACAAAAATTGAAGAACTTTCTCTAGGCTTTCTATAGAGAACAAAATCACCCTTTTAAACTTTTATAGAGAAAGTTATGCTCCAGAAATCTAATAGAGATTAAAAGGTTCAATTTGCAAATTTTTATTCCGGATTTTGCTACTTTGCTCTTTATTTTCCATTTTTCACCTACAAAACAAAAACAACAAAAAAGGTAATATTGATTTACTATGAAATGAACAAAATACTAAGTTGGAATAATTTGATAAAATTAAGTCATCAAAACCCTCCAAGAATTTACAAGTTAACCATAATTAGCCAAATAATCTGCAACTCTATTACCCTCGAAGGTACGAGAAACTCGAAAATCCATGTCATTGAGAAGCTACATACAATTAAACAAATGAGCAGTAATTTGCCAAGGAATAGAAAAACTTGACTTGGAAAAGCAATGAATTACTGATAAGAAATCACTCTATATCTACAGATTATGCCAACCCCGATGCCAAGCTTGCTAAATTGCCGAAAAGATCGTCGTTATTTCTGCATAAAAAGAAGTTTGATTACTAAAATTGTACCAAAGGCTCCTAAGAATTGACAATTGTTATTGTGAAAAATTCCACCACAAACTGAGAAACGAGGATCATCAAAAGATATTTATACTTGTAGGCCCTTTAACAATAAAAAGTATGTTTTATTGTGCCACAAAATAATTAGCAAAGATGTATATTTTAGAGTGAGCTATTTAATTTAAAAATGTGTTTTATCTTAATTACATTTTACAATTTTAAGAAAGATATTGGGCCTAGTTAAAGTTTATTAATCATTAATTTATTCTAAGAAATTACTAACTTACTAAGGTGCTTGGATTTAATGCAGAGGAGCCTTGACTTTAGTTCATGAACGAGCTTGACTTGCATTGCAGATAAAATTTCAAGAGGAGAAAGTTTGGTAAATGGGGGCTTGATTCACCGTAAGTCAGCGAAGGGCTCCGCCCCTGTACACTGTTTTCGCATGAAGAAAAGACTTTCGAGCAAGGCCCACTTCAAGCTGAAGACTAATAATCTTGTTATTGATTCTAATATGATTGTTGTTTTACGGCTATGGCTTTTTTATATCTACCTATATATCTATATACAAAAACAAAAACAAAAACAAAAACAAAAACAAAAAAAATTCTCTTTCTTTGATAATAAAAAATGTTATTTTCTTTTTTCCTTTACATTCTTTGATAATAAAAAATGAGAGCTTGAGTTAGGCTGTAAACTCTGAGTTCTCTTAATTAAGTAGATGCATTTTAGATTATAAAACCTGAGAGCAAACTCGTGACAGGTTGTGTATCTAAAACGAACAATTTTTGCTTAATTTTGAGCCAAAATCATTACATTTACAAGGATGTGAGGTCCAAAAAAAGGAGAGGTGTGTGCGTATATATTATATTTAGTATTAGAGCAGTTAATTGATATACAAGGATGTGAAGTCCAAATGGGGGAAGGTGCCGAAGGTCAAATTTACAAGGATTGAGGTCTAAAGGGAGAGAAGTGTGTGTACATATATGTATTACATTTAAGTACTCGTACCATCAAAACGATGCAAGGTAGTCAAATCCCTGATCCGACATCGCTTACGAGGGTAATCCTAGGGCGGGTAGGCGGGTGGGGTGGGGGGGAATGGAGAAGATTGTCACATTCAATAGTACTTGTGAGCTGCTAGCTTAGGTTGATTTATAAACTCGAGAGTTTTCTCAACTAAACATATGTATTTCAGATTGCAAAACCTGAAAAACAACCCATAACAAGCTACATGTGACGAGCTCTCTACACGAATTAACGGCTAATAGCAAAACTAGTATGAGTTCGAAGCCAATAGTAAAATCTCGAGACAAATGTTTCAGCATGAAAATTTACAAGTCATTAAGACTATGGAGGTGCATACATACCCAATATTAATGAGAATTCAGAACTAGACAAACTAGCTTAGTACATGCCAACATAAGGCATAGGGTTTCCGGACTTACAAAACTACATACCTTCCAGCTACCGGGCCTCATTAATGAAAGGGGTAATTTAATAGTAAGCTATTAGTATTTTTTTTAATTTACTTTTTCTCATACTTTAATTAATTAAAAATAAATATATTATTGACTTTCTTTTTTTCTGAGTAGGACTATTTACGTTAGCGTATCATTCAATATGGCGAAAGGGCAATTTAAGCAATTGCATAATATAAGTGGAAAAAAATAAATGGACGATGGATGTTTGACAAACAGTTTGGACTTGAAAATTTACATGTCATTATGACTTTATTATAAGAGTCCATAGGAATTATCTCGACATTAATAAGAAGTTAAAAATAATTAATAGAAAGTTTAATATAAACGTTTTGTGATCACATATATATTTGTACTCCACAATTATTGTGAAATGGAAGGTAAAGTGTTAAACTATGTGAGAGATCCACTAAAAATTAGTGTAAACAAACACTTGTATAATTTTACTTTCAAAACTTCTATATTTTGCTTTCAAAACTAAGTGAGAGCCAACTACACTAAATATGCTCTAAATTAACTTTGTTCATGTCAAAATAAGCCAAAGAGTATTCCAAATTACACTACTATAAATCTTCTAGCTTTTAGGCCTGGTTAATGAAATTAATGTTGCTGACGCATTAAGCTAATTAATCTTTGAATTCTTTAGCTTTATACAACATTCAAATAATTCATCACCCGCCAGTAGAAAATATAGAAACAATTATTGAAGAGTAATAGGATTAATTTTACCGTTGTTAATTTTTGTTAATATATATATGACGATGCAGTATGAGTCAGAGTTTTACAGGTTGCAGAGTTCACTACAAGAAAAACAGGTTTTCGCGTTGCCAAAAGTTGTTGCTGAAAGTAAGAAATGAAGTTGCTAAAAACTTTAACGATGCTATTTTATTGTCACTAAATGGCCGTTGTAGTATTAAATAGTGATGCCAAAAATATGTCACCGTTGTATATCTAGCAACAAGCAAAAATTCATCATTAAATGTTATTTTTAGCGACGGGTTGCCAAAACAGCTGCTGCTAAAGCTAGCTTTTTGTGGCGATAATAAACTTTTTAGCAATGACATAATGTCAATGCAAAAACCCATTTTCTAATTGAGCACGATATAAACAATGAACTAAGCACACAATGAATGATTTTTTTTTTTTTAGGATGTTCTTGTTGTTATTCTTTTCTTTCTTCGTGTTTCTCTCTATATTATTCAATGACAATCTTGATTTTTAAATGCTCTTTAAATTTTTTCCAACAGCTCTTTTGGTTGCAATTAATGCCCGCATTAAATGTTACAAATATTAATTTTGTGACCTATTTTTTCAGAAAGTATACTTTAATTTAGCTTGAACTTGTGTATTGATTTTTTCTACCATTATACCAATATCTTTTGTCGTTTGGATATTTTCTTGAATTTACAAATTTTTTAGATCTAAAGTATCGATACACTAAACTGATGTATCGATACTTCTACTTCTCTTTAGAGCTAAGGGTTAATATATTCTTTTCTTGTATTAATCTCTAGTTACGATACATACTTTTAAAATTTTCTTCATTTTAGTGTATCGATACACTATAGATCTATACTTTTATCCTTGAAGGATCTTTATGTCAATCTCTTCTTATTGGTATCAATCTTTTTTATACCTTGGACTGCTTCTAGTTTCTTGAAAAAGTTTCTTCGACATAATGTATCGATACGTTGAGTCATGTACCAATACTTTAATTTGATTTGCACATAGTATCAATCTTTTTCTATTCACATCTTGACCTCTTTGACTCTTGATTTTTAGTCTTCGACAGAATGTATCGATACTTCACCTAGAGGCATCAATACTCTTTATTTTTTATAGTAAGGTTTCGATCTTCTTTTACTTAGATATTGATCCTTTGCCTTTTGGCTTCTTTTTTTGACACAATATATCGATACTTTTATCTAATGTATTGTACTCTTCAACAATTTTAAAAGAAAATATCGATTTATTAAACCTGAAATTACATATTCTCAAATAGACCATTAGTACAACATTTTTTTCGTAGAATTTATAATTTAAAAATATATTTTAAGAAAATTAAGTCACAATTTATCTAAGTTCTTTGAACATTTTTCAATTTCAACATAATTGATTTAATTTATCAATTTTAATCTAATAAAGCAATTAAACACCATTAATTAACTATTAATCTTTAAATTTCTTTTATCATCAAAAATATATTAGTCATCTATCTCCCCCTTTTTTAATGATGATAAAATAGTATAACTGATAACATCTTCACAGATTTAATGAACTTCTCCTGATTAACATAACAATTTATCACCAGTGCATAATATAAACAATGTACACACATGTTCTCCTCTTTTTTGTCAAAAAATAAAAAAGGGTAATATTGAAAGAGATCATTAAAAATATGAAGTAACACAAATAAAATATGAAGTAACATAAATAAAGAGAGCAATAATTAAAATCAAAGAAAGCAACAGATATGCAAATGTACATAAAAAGTAACAATATTAATGATCATCCAAATATAAAAAAAAAAAAACAATTATTAACCATATATAAGAACAGTGTCTAGATAGACATGTGAAAGCTTTCATCAATGATGATGATGCTATTGTTCTTTAGCTTTGCACACAAAATTTCGTAAATTTTTGAAAGTCAATCGACTTATCTAAAAAAGAGCTGGAATCAGATATGTAAACTGGCTATCAAGCATAGGAAGATTTGATTTGATTTGTATACACAGACTGATATCTAGGTGAAAGAGGATGAGATTGCTGTTAAAGCTAGTAATAAGGAGAAAGCTATTGATGAAGGCTAGGATGTCAATGAAGTCTTGATAAAATATTAATAGTCTCTTGGTAAAATACAAGTAAAAGTTGGCTCAAACATATAATTGCCTGTTGTCCATCCAAGCATCTATTAACAACTTGGAATTGAATTAAACCATTAACTCCTATTGATCCATTCATTTTGAAAAGTATGATAAAAGCTTCTTTGTTGATGATGATGGTGGAAGCAATTTAAAAAAAGGTGAAGCAACTATTGAAGAAGGCGCAAAAGTTGAAAATGCCTCAAAAGTAATTTTCGGAGCTCTGTCTGTCCTTTCATCTCTTTCTTGTGCCTGATGAGTCTTAGAGGGAATCTAGTGCTTGTATCTAACCTAAAGAATTCATTCACTCTCAGTTTTTCTCTTTTAATGCATGTGTTTAAGTGTTGTTTCCCAAAATTGCTGATGAAAAAGGTTGGACTCTTTCAACTCCTTCCTATACATGAGGACATAATTTTTACAAAATCTCGATCACTATATACCCATAGTGCAGAGAGATTGCTTTAAATGATACAGCTCAAGTTATTTCATATATGATCTAAGAAAGTAAATTTGGCCTATGGCCCTTTATAATGCACCTCATCTACCACAAATCCTCACAAGTAATTTTAGAAAATCCCCTTGAGTGTATATTTAGATTATGACTCACAATAAAATGAAGTGATCGTTCATAAAGTTCCAAATGCACAAGTTTCAAACAATTTGAGTCATGTTTCAGTTTTTAAAAATAACTCTATAAGCTTCGAATGCTTAAAAGTTTTCTAAAGGGTAATTTTCTCCTTTGAAGGTCATATCTAAAATTTGTCCTGAAGTAATCTAATCAGTTTTCAAATTGAAACCCTTGATAAAAGTACAAAATTGAGTTGCCCATTTATGTTCAGAGTTTATATCTTTATTATTTAAATTTGAATAGAATAATTTTATAAGTTCTTAAAGTTCAAAAATTTATTTCATCCAAATTAATGAAAGTTTCTAAATAGGAGAATCCAATCAATTATAGAAATTCAAGATAAATAATGTGTCTCGGGGATACCTTTCTATAGATGAAGATGTGAAGAACTAATCTTCTTATTCTTGACTTGTAAAACTCCAAAGTCTTCATTTGAGGGATAAACTTAGATTTGATTACTTCATTCTTAGTCGTTTTCCTTGTAATGCACTGCTGGAATTTTTTGTTCGTAAAGGTATATTTGGTTTCTCAAGAGAGATTTAAATTTGAAAAGATTTGATAGTTTTGTCTTTAGAGAGATAAAATGAAAGATTTTACAAAAGATGAGTAAAAACTATTATCTTAGATTTGTATAGCCTGAAAGTATTGATGTATTCTATGAGTGTATTGATATTTAATTGGGTTTTAAAGCAAAGATTGGTACGTAAAAGTATAGTATTGATATATTAGATTTAATCGAGTGAAAGTATCAATACAAATTATAAGCGTATTGATACATTGAATGTCAATTGATCGATCTGGGAATACATAATGATTTGTTTTCTAAGAGGTATTTGAATAGTTTTGACATGTGATATGTGTTAATTTGTTCTAAAATTTTAGGCAAAATTTTTTAGAGAGAGAAGACGATTAGATTTATCCTAGCCTGAAATGTATAATGCTGAGTAACCTTTATATTTATTATGCATTAATTGCTCTGCACGTATTGTACTACTCAGTGTATTTTTCCTCCGTATCAATCCTTTGTGATATAAGCAATGATGTAACTAGTTTATCTTTAGTGTATCAATATGTTCGTCACAACGTATTGATATTTTGAGACTTTGACCAAAATATGACTTCTATAACGATGCAAAACTAGTCCAAAATTAAGAGTGCCAATACATATTCTTCATGTATCGATACTTTACGCAATTAAGGTTAATACATTTCTTTTATATCAGTATTTTCTAATCCATTCGAAGAAAAGTGTCAATATATTCTTTTTATATATTAATATTTTTTATATATAATTCATGAAAGTTACTCTTTCATTCGAGAAAATATATTTTTCTTAAATTGCAATCAATTACCTTTATCTCTAACTCATTTTCAGTATTTCTAATTGACTTCTAATGTTACAAAAAACACTCTATCTAAAGGTTTGGTGAATATGTCTGCTAATTGATCCTTCGTGTTGATATAATTAATGCAAACATCACCTTTAGCAATTTTATCTCTAATGAAATAATGCCTAATCTCAATGTGTTTGGTCCTAGAGTAGTGGATATGATTTTGGGTCAGATTTATTATACTAGTGTTATCATATAGAATGGGAATTTTATTGAAGTTCAAAGTATAGTCAAGCAATTGATATTTAATCTATAGAAATTATGCACAACAACTACCTACAGATACGTAATCTACCTCTGTAGTTGATAAAGCAACATTGCTTTATTTCTTGCTAAATCATGATACTAATGCGTTCCTTAAGAAGTATTCTATCAACCTTACATTTATTATAGTCAGCATCTAAATATCCTCTGAATTTAAACTTACTATCCTTTAGATAAAATAAGCCATTGTTTAGTGGACTTTTAAGATATCTAAAAATTCTCTTAACAGCTACTAAGTAAGACTCCTTGGGGTTAGATTGAAATCTAGCACATACATAAATGATGTAAACAATGTTAGGTTTTAAGACTGTTAAATATAATAAAGAACCAATCATGCTTCTATGCAACTTTTGATCCATATTTTTTTCAAGTTTATCTTTGTTTAAAGATGTTGAAGTGCTTATTGGTATATGAATCATTTTTTCATCTATCATCTCAAACTTTCTTAACAACTCTTTGATGTATTTTGATTGAGAGATATAAATTTCATCCTTTATTTGTTTGATTTAAAGTATTAAAAAGAAATTTAACGCTCATATCAGACTCATTTCAAACTCTCCTTTCATGAGATTTGAGAAATGAATGTATAAGGACTCATTTGTGCTCCTAAAAATAATGTCATCAATGTTGATTTAAACTAATAAAATATCATTATTTTTAATTTCAATAAAATATAGTGTTAACACTCCCTATTATAAAATTATGATTTAACAAAAATTCACTAAATTTTTCATACAAGCTTTAAGAGCTTGTTTCAAACCATAAAGTGCCTTAGTGAGCTTGCAAATATAATTTAAAAATTTATAACTTTTAAAATTAAGAGATTGTTCTATGTATGTTTCTTTATTTAAGAAACTATTTAAAAAATAACTCTTTTCATCCATTTAGTAGAGTTTGAAATTTTTGTAATATGCAAAGGTTAAGAGGACTCTAATTACTTCTAGCCTAATTCTTGGGGTATAAGTCTCATTATAATCTATCCCTTTCTCTCAACTATGTCCTTGAGCTATTAGTCTAGCCTTATTTCTAGTGACTTTTTTATTCTTATATAACTTATTTCAAAAGACCCACTTAGTGCTTATTATGAATAGTTATGTAGTCTAGATACTAAAGTCCAAACCTAATTTCTTTTGAATTGATTTAGCACTTCTTGTATAGCTAATATCCAATTTTCATCTTTTAGAGCATCTTACATTCGATTTGGTTCCAACTGAGATACAAAAACTAAATTTTGAATTTCTCTTAAATTAAAAGAAATTTCTCTAGTGGCTCTCTTAGTTCTAACTTCTTGAGAAGGGTTACCTATGATTAAATCCTTAAGATGAATTTAGACAAATTTTCATGCCATAAAAAGTTCTTTGCAAAGATGTTCTTCTATTTCTACACTCTCCTTACCCTTTTCCTTAGAGCCATCCTCTAAATTCAAGGTTTTTAACTTTTCTACAACTTTAATTTCTTTAGCCTTTTCTTTAACAAATATTTTGGCTAAGTTTGGATCAAATTCGTCAAATGTCATATGAAAAATTTCTTTAACTACTTGAGTTCTCCTATTATACACTTTACAGGCCTTACTCTTAAAAGAATATCTTATAAATATTCCTAGGTTAGATTTGAGCTAAAATTTACCGAGGTTATTTTTAATATTAAGGATATAGCAATTACATCCTAAAACTTTAATGTATTTGATCTTGAGTTTCTTTTGGTAAATAGTTTATAGGGTGTCTTTTCTAGAGATTTTCTAATAAAGACTATTGGTAATTTAACAAACAGTGTTAATTACCTTGATCTAAAAGTATTTAGGTAAGTTATACTCACTGAGCATTATCCTTCCCATCTCTTACAATATCCTATTCTTTCTCTCAACTAGACTATCTTTTTTTTGAGTGATTCACATTTTAATTGTTATACTCAAGTATAGATAG